>JAUIMX010001063.1:0-10266 GCA_033557805.1 Phaenonotum sp. SLE1380
GTGTTTACACTGTTTTGACATACTTGTACCACTAAACTGACATTTGGAATTGACAGCTACAAAAATTAATAAATTTCTGGGTTATCATGGTCGCATATTGCGAAATACTTCAGTATTATAACTCAAATTAGCATAGAAATTATCGAGAAGGAGTTTCTAGATGAGATTCAAAATTAAATTGAACAAAAAAGAGAGCATGGATTATGAATTGGATCAACAGAGAAGATTGAAGTGGAATTCGAACCTATATAAGCAGAAATAAGGCTCTACATTTCTGCTGTAACTAAAATTCAATAGAATTTTGGGCCCATGAAGAAGAAATTCGATTAGTAGGTTTGCAAGTGGTAAGTAAATAGCCAGGGTGGCTATTCACTTTCCTGTCCTGGCTAGTGGTACAAGTAATGATACAAGTACTTACCTAAGCGTTTACACTGAGTAAGTAGCCATGTTGCAAACCACTGGTACAAGTAACTTACCCACTTACTATACCAATGTAAACCAGGCATAATACTTATTCTAATTATTGGAATGATATCCAAAATCTTCAGTTTCTTAGGATAGGCTCGACGGATGCGAGGATAAAGGTACATTTTATTTATTGATATTTTCCAAACTTTCATAGCGAATGTTAATTTTTTCTTTAATTTCTTGTTTGCATATTTTATATAACGTGAAACCTGAGAGAACTCAGTTTCTAAAACTGATTATATCCAATGCTTAAAGTTTTTCATATAAATAGGTCTACGTGGTATATTTAAAAAAAAATTTTTGAGCAAAACTTCGACAAAATTATTGATTTTGAATTTGTTATTTATGAGATTGTAGGAAGAAATGTGGCGGTTCCCGGATGAAGAAAGCTGTGAGTGTTTTTTTTTATTTACTTTTGGTACAACGCGTTGCGACAGTATCGAATTTGTGTAACTAAAATCTGAACGACGACGCGACGTTGTCCGATACTAAAACTTCATTTCTCACTGATGGGTGTCATCTCGTCTGTTAGGATTCTTGCTCTTGATGCCTTTCGCATTTCCTCGCTCCAAATCTTTCTCGTTCTTCCTCTTTTTCTTCTCTCTGCGCATTGCCATTCGTACACTTGTTTCGGTAATCATTTAGCTGCCATCCGACTGCCATTCCCGAACCAGATCAATTATCTTCTTATCCTCCCTGATTGTTCCCTGTATATCCATTGTTGGTTTAACTGCGTCATTGTGTATTCTATCTCTTTTTGATATTCTCAAGGATCTTCTCATGACGTCTATTTCCACAGCTTCATTTTTATTTCCAGTCGTAGGCGAACTTTTCAAGTTTCCGCTCTGTAGACCAAGGTGCTTTTCACCATCGTTTCACGTATACTAAATTTTTGTTTTTTGTAATCTCTTCACTCCAAAATATTCCATTTAGGCTACCCATGATTTTCCTCGCCTCGGTTGCTCTTCTACTAATCTCTCGTCCATTAGTAGTTCTCTCTTGGTTAAATATAACGCCCAGATACTTATATTCCTGACACACTTCAATACGATGTTCGTTTCCTAACATCAGTTGGGAAGGTATGAGCCCACTGGGTAAGTATTTTTTTCTACCAGTGTTAATTGCAAATTCCTCCATCAATTTGCCTACCAAATACTCTAAATCATCATTATCTCCTTCAATAACAGCGTGATCGTCTGCGAATTGTAGAGTATACAATGTAGTTTTCTCCAGTTTAAAACCCATATCACTAGTTTTTCTTTTCCATTGTTTGAATGCTGTTGCAACATATAATTTATAGAGGGTTGGTGAGATACAACATACTTGTGTTAATCCTTTCGAAGTCTAATTCTGAAGAGCACTCATTGACCCATAATTTAAGTTAGGTTACCTACAGACTATAAGTTATAAACTACTCTGAAGGAACTGACCAATAAAATGCATCGAATTACAGAACAAAAAAATAGTGGAAATTGACTCGTTAGGTAGCTGAAGAGTGATAAATTATCACCAAAAGTGTTACAAATGAAGAAGGTGCCGCATTCTTCTAACCTCAATAAAACTAAATCCAAAAATAAATACCTCCAATTAATGCGTTTTGTTGTGACTAATTAATTGAAGGAAACAAATTAGTAGGCGTACTCGACGTTTCGAAACGCATACGTTGGCGTTGCTGGAGATTATATCGTCATATTAATTAGATGCGTCGATAAGGGGACCCATAATTGTGACCAGAAGGCATTTTCCTCTACCTGAGTATTCTAAAGCTCATGTGCAATTAGTTCAGATTCAAGTTAGTACCTCGCCGATTTGAATGTAGTTTATTGTAGCGGACCATTAACGTCCATTTGCCACGATAGTAGCTTCTCGACCGTAACACCAACACCGTATTTTTGCACTGGTACGCACAACGCTGAAGTTTACCCGCGAAGGCAATTTCCTACTTACTCAATAGATATACTAGATTATTTTTCGAAATTTGAATTGTAAAAAGCATTCCTGCAGTTTTATAAATATTCATAGGTCTTTTAATCTGGCAGCACCGCATAAATCTCCAGTGCGTCGCCTCAGACCGAAGCTATATCATATTATTTCATAAAACCTTATCTGATTTTCGTGTAAATTAGAGTAATAAAAAAATCCTTCTTGAAAGTATAATAATGTAAAACATTTGTGATTTACTACGAGTCTGGTTTCACACACTTTTTAACCTACAATTTTGGGCAGATATGACGTAATTATGATGGTATCTTTTGTGGGACAAAGTGAAATTAAGAATACCATTAATTTGTTTGGTTTAATATGCTATTAACCTTTGAATTATAATTCAAATATAAAGGGTGAGGTTTTTCAATGTTTAGTACGGAGATACTGTAAGCTATTGCAGACAGAGAAAAGGCCAAATAATCCATAGCTATCCAGATATTTTCTAAATGTTTTGCACCCAAACAGTAGACTGCTGTTTGCTTTCAGGTTCATCTGAATATATCCATGTTTTATCTCCTGTAACAATGTCGTATATAGATTTTGCACGTCCTCGGTCAAATTTTTCCAGCATTTCCTGACATTAAACAACGCGAGCCTGTTTGGTTGAATTATGCGGAAACCATTTGGAACAGATCTTTCTCACACCTAAATGTTCATGCAAAATCGAATGTTTTGCAGTCTGTGATATGCGAAAAGATGCCTCTATCTGTCTGTAAGTCACATCCCGATCTTTTCTAATCATGTTGTGCACAGTATCGATGTTTTTCGGAACGACAACCGATTTTGGTCGACCCTCACGACATTCATCATCGACGGTTGTAAGACCACGACGAAATTCTGTGAACCAATTGTAAACAGTCTTCTCTGATGGTGCTTTATTAACAAAAAGTATACGAAGCGATTTTATACATTGTTGTTGAGTAATGCCTTTTTTAAAATCATAGAAAATTATCCAACGCAAACCTACACGAGTGATTTCCATTTCCATATTTTCTCCCATTGCTAAAATTGCAGTACCATCTGCAAAAGTAGCACGTTTGCTGATTGAGGTATATCGCTCGTATTAAGAAGATAAAGTAGTGGACCCAATGCACTGCCTTGTGGAACACCAGCTCTTGTCTCCTTTAGCTCGGAGTATCCATTATCATCTCAAACGAATTGGTAGAAGACTAATCGGACTGTATGATGTGAGTTCATTGGGTGTTTTTTTTTGGTTTCAACATCATTATTACCTCGGCTACTTTCCATGAATTGGGTTGATGGTTTAATCGATGTGGTGCATTGAAGAGATAGGTAAACATAACTCTTCTTCAGTAAATGCTTCAAAATCTCACCAGTTATCATATCACACCCTGGTGCTCTTTCAGTGTTCGTGTTTGATTTCATTTCCCCGAGAACTTCTCGTGGTGTTACTAATTGTACCAGGGTACTATCTTGGGTAGATATATGTAAAGTCAAAGAAACCTGATTTCCATTTGGTGTGAAGATACCCTCTGAGTGTTCTGCAGTTATTTCTGCCTTCTGTTTATTGTCTTTTGTCCATGTGCAATCTCCAGTTCTTATTGGTGGCAATTGAGCTGTAGGAATCTTCAATTTACTGATAGCTTTCCACAGAGAGTACTCAGTTTCATGTGTGAATATCAAGCACATAAGGTATAGGTTAAGTTAATTTTGTTCAAGGTTTTGGATTTTGTGTCTCAATCGTTGTTAATAGGCTGATAATTGTTTATATTCATAAACATTCACGGCTACCGTCAATATTGGATGAGGAATACACCGTTTATGGACATTGTGAGTTGCCGACGTTTCGTTGCACGGGACATTTTCAAGGCGAAAAGGTTCTAAAACTAGGTCACATTGATACAACTCTCGCAGAACAAGAACAATCATCTCGGTTCTACCTTGGAAGCAAGTTTACAAGCTGAAAGGCGTTTTATATATGCACTGTGTTCATTGAACCGTGTCCGAAATGTTACAGTTGATTGGTCAAGTGTCCAGTTTCCGGATGAGTGACTTCCATTTGCCGTGAAGGTGTAGGAATCATCCCTATTGATGTTGTTAGGGTTCTGATAGATCTCAATAGCCTCCCTGATGATTATTTGGCGGTAGCCACAAACTTCGCTTATTGGAAGTTTATGGTGTGACCCGTCTCCGCACTGTGCAGAGCCACCGCCGACTTCGAGGTCTGTCCCAATCGTGTACTTCTTTCGTGCCCTTGATTATGGTAGCAACCGTTCTTCTGGTTTCTCCTATGTACACTTTTCCATGCCATGCTTCTGTGTATCAATGTGACCTGGTTTTAGAATCCTTTCGCCTTGAAAATGTCCCAAATTGTGGACGAAACGTCGGCAACTGACAATGCCTATACGCGGAGTATTCCTGAAATACCTTTATCCAGTATTATGAGATTGATTTCAGTCCTGACAAATGAATACACTCCCACTAATTGCAATGAAATTTGGAGGTTAATGGTAGAGTTTTGCAAGCATTTCTGAAATACCTACGCTTAACCTTACAAAATTTTTAGTCTACCTTGTGTATTATTACAAAGATGAAACAAACACAAAGAACATTATTTTCGCACCGCAGCAATTTAAATCTAATTTGCTATTAGCAAATCGCTATATAATCCAAGCCAGTTCATGCCAGAAATTACTAATTTCACGAACTGATCCTTAGAGATCTCGATCATAAAACGAAACGTTTGTTCTAGCTAATTGCATATAACGATCAAGAACACGACGTTAAAATCAAGTCTTTATTCAACGTTAGAAAGTGTTTAGACTTGTTAAAAAATTGTTTTTTTTTATGGAATGCACCAAACTTAGGAAATAAAATTCATTGATCCGACGGAAAAATTCTCATAAAGCGCTTCTGTGTTTTTCCCAGTTCAACCTTTTCCGTAGATAGGGTCAACTGTGTACGATTGTAACAAATTTCATTTGATCGTTCACACCTCGATGATTACGCCAATGAAAATTAGCTGAAGTGTTTGATATTAAAGATTAGACATATGGCGGTAAACAAATATCAAAATGAACTGGTCAAGTAAAACAGTTGAGCAGTAATAAATGGTTTTGACCACACCTTGCTATTGTTACAATCGTCGTCATACTAGGATCGGTTGCAACAGAGGTAGAATAAATCTAGTGATGCGAAGATTCGAGTAGACTTGAGTCAGGACTCGATTCTCGCAAGTACCTGTTGTACTCGAGTGTCATTTCAAGCGAACTCGGGAACCTTTTGACTCGGGTACTTTCAGGAAATAAACCGTTTATTATCTAGTGATGCGCTGATTCGAGTAGACTCGAGTCAGTACTCGATTTTCGCAAGTACTCGTTGTACTCAAGTGTCATTTCAAGTGGACTCGGGAGCTTTTTGACTGGGGTACTTCCAGGAAATAAACCGTTTTATATCTAGTGAAGCGCTGATTCGTAAGACTCAAGTTCGGACTCGATTCTCGCAATTACCTGTTGTGCTCAAGTATCATTTCAAGCAGACTTGTGAGCTTTTTGACTCGAGTACTTTCAGGAAATAAACCGTTTAATGTCTAGTGATGCGCTGATATTCGTACTCGAGTATCATTTCAAGCGGATTCGGGAGCTTTTTGACTTGAGTACTTTCAGGAAATAAACCGTTCAATATCTAGTGATGCGCTGATTCGAGTAGACTCGAGTCAGGAGTCGATTCTCGAAAGTACTCGGGTATCATTTCAAGCGGACTTTTTGACTCGAGTACTTACAGGAAATAAACCGTTTGATATCTAGTGATGCGCTGATTCGAGTAGACTCGAGTCAGGACTCGATTCTCGAAAGTACTCGAGTATCATTTCAAGCAGACTCGAGTCGCTGGAACTCATTTCTGGATTTCAGTGAAGGTTTTGAGTGCATTGACCACGCTCTTCTTCTCCACAAGCTTGAATGCTATGGTTTTGATAGGATTAGTTTATTGTTTATTTCATCTTGTCAGACCTTCCGGCCCTATTATTGTTCATAATTTTTATTAACGACTCCGTGTTATTTGCGGATGACACCACTTTGATTTGTTGGGGAGATTCGTCGTGTCAAATGCTAACCGTTTGCACTTGTTCATTAGTTTTTCATTTATACAGTGTGTTTAATGTTTTATCACCCCTATACACAGCTTAGCATAAATTCATTCTTGTTTCTTAAAAGAAGTTTGTAAACAATGCGTTTAAGTGGAATTTCGGCTAATGGTACATAAATTAAAAATAGGGTAAACTAAAAAAATAACAACAAAGAACCAGATAGGACACATATTATTAAACAGAAGAACTCATTGGATAACCTGGTAGTAAAAATATCTCTATCTACTCTTTGAAAAATCTATCTATCTATCTACTCTTTGAAAAATGGTTATCCAACGTTAGAAAGTGTTCAAATTGAATGCGAAATGATTCGAAATTGTTCTATTCCGATGGAATAAAGCAGAAATCGAGTGATTGTCGTAAAATCTAATTGCGGTTATTATTATCTTTGCGTAATCGACCAGCTCAACTTATTGGGCGTACAACCTGCAACATAAATCTAGCTCGCTAATTGTTAATCGATTTCTTGACAGATAAACTATCTATAGACGATATGTGTTTAATGAAAACTATGATATATCAGATCTGGGTAGTTTAGTAGTAGCACTACTATCACTGATAGAAATGTACACTGATCTTAAGTGGTTAACTAGCTACAAGTTTCACTACTTCTTAAACAAATTTGCGGGCGCTATAATTCAATTCATACCGCATTCGCAGTAACGTATATTTATTGTCTATGGTAAGATATTGATATTACTTTAACAGAACATACAATTTGTACGTTATTTATAACGTATTACGTTTGTAATGTGTTGAATATACTTCTTTTAGCGTCATAGGGAATTTCTCTAGTTCTGTGTAGCTAGGTGTGATAATAGAAGAGTCTAGTACCGAAAATATACCGTGCTTCCCAAAAACATTTAATCCTCAACAACTCATCTTGATAAAATTTTTCGATTGCTTCAAAAACAAAGGTACTTTACTCTTATGAGCATTTTGAAATTTTCAAATTTCCCGCCAAACTAGCAACTGTTTCGAAGGTTGCTATGACTCCTTTCATGTTTTAAGTGAAGCAAAACTTTTTATTCAAATAAAGTTTCTCGATTAAATCAATAATAAAAATTTTCCCATTTGATGCGAACTTTTTGGGGAGCACTGTATATTGAAATACTCTCGTATTCAATCTTAAATATCAAAAGCTATACTGGTTATTGGGTAGACAATCTCAAGTGCATGTCCATAATTAAGTACTAATCTACAATCAAATCCTGAAGCCGATGTGGTTATATGGTGCTCCTTTATGGGGGTGCGCTAAACAGACTCACATTAGTGTATTCCAAAGATTCCAAAATAAAGTGTTGCGGAACATAGTCAACGCTTTGCGTTATGTACGCAATTGAGACATCCACCGTCGAAGTGGAATATGTGGCATGTGAAATAAAACGCTTTGCCAATAAACATGAAAAGTTTAGACTAGTTTTAACAGTAAATATACTGAAAAAATTCAAACTTGTGAATAATTTCTGAATTTTCATACTGCGATTTAATGAATTCAGAGATAATTTGGGCTAGGTATTTCTAATCTCCAAAATCTTATCATGATATTTGAATCTATTACGTACTAATGTGTATTTTTTTTGGAACTTTTAACAACTTGCAAACCGACTGATACACACCTTCTAAGGAAAACGTCATCATTACTGTCAACATCGCATATTTATCTTGGTTTGTTGAATGTTTGCTAACCAAACTAGCTTACCAACTTTGGACGTGATCGGCTTATAGTTCTTAAGTAAATATTTGGAGGTACAAAAGCTTCAAATTATCGAGCTTGCTTTGGAATGTGTTAATGCTACCGAACGTATGAATTAGGCTTAATAAATAAACATGTTTGAGAGAATAAATCGAATTAAAAATATTTTTTCTCGATGCGGGGACTGCCTTTAATATTTTCAAACTTTTTGGACCAAATTTTTTGCTTTTGTACAACTGCAATATCTTATTTATCATTCATTGGTTCGGCATTTCTAATTTTTTAATTGATTTCATAGAATAATCATGTTGTTCCTTAATTCTATGCTTACTATGTTTGTCTTGGCAGTTTTATTTCCTGAAAATTCGCCAAGGGATTGATATTCACTCTAATCCAGAGGCCAATAAGCTATTTTTGCAATTTATGAATGAGAAGTCCCTTCATTTTTGTAAAAATTTAGGAAAAATCTAAAAAAAAACCGAAAAAATCTTGAAAAAAATCTTGGGAAAATTTTGAAAAATGATAGATGACTGTAAAAATTCTATCTATGATTACCAGGTTAACAAAAATTCATAAACAAACAATTTGAACTGTCACGTGAAGAGACAACAGTTGAGTTTTGCAAATATTGTCAAAAGAAAGCTGTCAGAAACAAAGAAGAGAAAAAGTGACACTTGTTGATAAATTAATATTTAGGATAATCAGGATTTAAGAAACAAGTTACTTTGAAATTTAGGATTCTTCCATGATGTGTCATCACTTAACAACGCGTTCCCAATCTAACGTCCTTTCAAGAAAGTGAAAATTTTTGATAAAACCCATAACCATAAATTGGACTCATCAATGTAAATTACAGTGATGCTTTTTTTTCCTCTTCAAAATTAGCATAAACGGCCTTGAGATCTCTAAGAATTTGCATCAATCAAAATTCTTACAAGTCCTTAGGTACAAAACACTGTTATGTCCAGTTAGGTGTGAATTGTTGGCGTATCTTCCAGCACTCACGCGCCATCATGGCCTTCTATTTAATAACAATCTATAACATTCATCTATGAAGAACGTTCATTTGCATTGGGAGTTCCAGTTACGATCGATTAATGTTTCCGCCAAAAAATTAAGGATCAAAGATTGATGATGATGGTTTGAATAGAGACGTTACCAATCGAAACACTTTCCCATGTTTTCCATTTTCTTAATTGGTGACGCCGTGGAATTTATTGTTCTTTCCTTATTTGTCGATTTGATATACGCAAAATGTTATCGTTCTGATATCTAATGTTATTAAGTATCTTGTTACTATAAATCATGAAATTTATTATGAAAATTGTTGTTATGGGTAGTGAATTTTGCAAATGCTGCTTATTATTCTGCGTAATATATATTTGTAAGGTGTGCTTGAAAACAGACAAGAAATTAGTTGTGTTTAAAAACAAATAGGAAGTTTCCAAAAGAATAATTGCAGAATTCATTTACCTAATTGTAAAAAATTTCTTTTGGACTTTATAGGGCATTTGGAATGATTTTATCTGATACTATCTGATGTTATCATCAAATAATGAAGAGAATTACTTACAGAAAAAGAATGTAGCTCCACACATCTGAAAAAATAATACAAAGACAATTATATTTTGGTAAATGATGGAATGATTTCAGAATATTTTTCAATTTTCAATTACTTCTCAGCGAACTTTTTCCTCCAAATTCTCAATCCTTAAATTATCTTTACCATAATTGTATTAAATGAAATAATATAGGTACGGTAAGAAATATTTTAATTATATAAAGTAAGTTCACGGATGAACCAAATAAGGGGGAAAATAATTTTAATATTCGAAAAAGGTTTAAATGACTTTCTTATTGAATATACAGGGTGTTACAAAAGTTCGGGCCGCTAGGCCAGGAGCATATTTTACATGCAAATTTAGGAAAAATATTCTAATAAACTTTTTCTCTAAGTCCTCTAATGAAGAAGATACGACATTTTGAAAATGGCGCGTAAAAATTATAC
>JAUIMX010001064.1:0-10266 GCA_033557805.1 Phaenonotum sp. SLE1380
GAAGCGAGCCAAAGCATAACCGCATTGGATTTTAGGCGACTCGATTTTAGATTTACTTATCGACCATCATGATATTTTGCATATAAACTACTAGTAATAAGATATATCAACTGATATTTTGAAGTATACTTTCCTCATAAACCATTGATTTCACGACTTTCCCTAAGAGTACCTTTTTTACTTTTCAAATAGGTAAGAATCATAATCTAGGAAGGAATTTATAAAAACATTGAAGGTTGGAAAATTGGGAGTAATAATTGGGTTCACCTCCCCCCCCCCTACCCGCACGCCCATAATGAACATTTTTCTTAAACACCTATATCGGTTGATATATCTTAATACCAACAGTTCATGTGCCAAATATCATGTAATTATCTCAAACGGTTCTAAAGATTGATAATAAAAACAACTTTCAGATCGTCCATCTTTGAAAGAATGTAACTCCTTAATGAAGCATTTGCGGACACATGTCTATATAAACTTTTACTAATGTTTTGAACCAGGGAATCTGCTGTCAATGTTTGGCCCCTCATTTTATTAACACCCTGTATACTGAGAATAATCGGTGCTTACCGATAAAACAATTGCATTCAATATACCAGCTATTATCCTTATCAATAAAATAAGTAGTTCGACCCTCATAATTGGCATCGCATGCCATTCACATAATATAATAAAAACAGAACAAGAAAAAAGAACTAAATAGGACCTAGCCTATGTGAAATAAAAAAGTTGTTGAAATTACAAGATATTCAAGAGTATCCGCTATAAACATAAAAAAATGGGCCAAAGAGCAGTTTCACTTCAGACATGTCATATTATTAGAAAATTTCTAGGTTGTCCTGAAAGTGGAACAGAGTGAAATCTCTTCCCAACAGAACACGAATTGAAATACTGAAATATGCAAATACACTAATAAGTTCTGATACCTCTCGCAATTCACTTGCATCTAAGGCGTAACATAAATATAACGTCTACTGATGAGTCTATGCCTAAGACAAAATAATACTATTGCAAGCTAATTAGTTCTGAGTTTGCATTATATAGACCTAATTTTTCGGGATTACCACTGCTACGGTGTGTGACATGGCCGAACAGCAGTTACATAAAAATGATTGAATAATATGCCTTGAAAATCCCAAGAATAATACATTATTCTAAAATATATTCATTCAACTATTACTGAGAATGCCTGAAAATGCAAATAAAATAATAATAATAAAGAAAAACAAATTTAGAAGTCTCGGTTCAAATTTAGTCCTAGGACAGTTGAACAATGATGGAAATCGTTAAAAAAATTCCTTTATTCTAAGTTTATTTTTTTATACATAATACAGCCCACAATACTAGAATTGCATCTACGTACTTTTTTTTTAACAAAAAATAGACCTCGTTAGACTTTTCAACGTAATGATTCATGTTTATTTTACAAATGTTTGAATGTTTTATTTTCTTTTTTTTTCCTAGAGTTTCTATGCATTTCTAATGATATGGGTATAATATAGTCTCTCAAATATAATACAATTTTAGCCGTTTTAAGGCTGCTTAGGTTAACGCTAGTGTTTTGCTGCGTCCTTCGCTGCCAGAATCAACGAGGTTAGGATGGCTAGGGGTCTCGCCATTTTGAGGAACTGGTGCTTCAACAGATCCTTAGCAGAAGCTCTTTTGTCAACCTCGGCAGCCAAACATCGATCAAGAAAGTCTTGGAAAGCGAGAGAAAGTTTCTCCTTGTCTTTTATATCAGGTTAGCCGTTTGTAGCTATCAAATAAAGTGCTCTAAGAGGGTTCTCGTTCAGATACGGGGTTTTACCTTCGATCATTTCAATCGCCATTATTCCGAGTGACCAGACATCGACTTTTGGTCCATATTGCTTCCTAGTTACTACTTCGGGGGCCATCCAGTAAGGGGTACCGACCATTGTTGTTCGCTTCGACTATTCCGGACTGATTTGAGCGCAAAAACCAAAATCCGTTAATTTGACGGATCCATCTAGACCTAATAAAATATTTTCCGACTTGATATCTCTATGGATTACTTGGTTGGAATGCAGGAATTCCAAAGCTTGAAGGACTTCTCGGCAAACTACTGCGAATTGGCCTTCATCCATGCATCTTCCAGTCACTACGTCAGTCAAAGAATCCCCAGGAAGGTATTCCATCACAACCCATAATTCCTCTGAAACGAGATAGCTGTCCAAATAGTTGACACCATTCCTGTGTTTGTTCTCTCTCATGACTAGAATTTCATTGATAATCAGTTCCTTTTTAGGTTGTTGGGATAGACTCATTGGTTTAATAGGAACTGATTATCAATGAAATTCTAGTCATGATAGAGAACAAACACAGGAATGGTGTCAACTATTTGGACAGCTATCTCGTTTCAGAGGAATTATGAGTTGTGATGGAGTATACCTTCCTGGGGTTCTTTGACTGACGTAGTGACTGAAACATGCATGGATGAAGGCCAAATCGCAGCAGTTTGGTGAGAAGTCCTTCAAGCCTTGGAATTCCTGCATTCCAACCAAGTAATCCATAGAGATATCAAGTCGGACAATATTTTATTAGGTCTAGATGGTTCCGTCAAATTAACGGATATTGGTTTTTGTGCTCAAATCAGCCCGGAACAGTCGAAGCGAACAACAATGGTCGGTACCCCTTACTGGATGGCCCCCGAAGTAGGAACAAGGAAGCAATACGAACCAAAAGTCGATGTCTGGTCACTCGGAATAATGGCGATTGGAATGATCGAAGGTGAACCCCCGTATCTTAACGAGAACCCTCTTAGAGCACTTTATTTGATAGCTACAAACGGCAAACCTGATATAAGAGACAAGAAGAAACTTTCTCCCGCTTTCCAAGACTTTCTTGGTCAATGTTTTGCTGTCAAGGTTGACAAAAGAGCTTCTGATAAGGATCTGTTGAAGCACCAGTTCCTCAAAATGGCGAGACCCCTAGCCAGCCTAACCTCGTTGATTCTGGCAGCGAAGGACGCAGCAAAACACTAGCGTTAACCTAAACAGCCTTAAACGGCTAAAATTGTATTATATTTGAGAGACTATATTATACCCAGATCACTAGAAATGCATAGAAACTCTCAGGAAAAAAAAAGAAAATAAAACATTCAAACGTTTGTAAAATAAACATGAATCATTTCGTTGAAAAGTCTAACGAGGGCTATTTTTTGTTTTAAAAAAAACGTACGTAGATGCAATTCTAGTAATATGGGCTGTATTATACAGGGTGAGTTTCGAAACCTGCTCACCTCATTTATCTTTTTTATTTATGAAAATTTTGAAATGAAGTTCGGTACATATATTCTGCGCCATTATTACAATTTTTCAGCGTAGAGAAACAAAAGAGGTCGCTCACGGTTTAACCGTAAATGGACCATAACTTTGTTATTTTAAATGGCATCTGGTACATTTCTTCGCTTTTTCTCAAATAAAACTCAATTCTGCGTTCACTGATGCCAAATTCGCCAATTTTCGACAGAAAAAATTTAAAAAAAAGTTTTCTCAAAAAAATTTTTTTGCTCTCATAAGATCTTTATGTGTTCTAAAATCAACATATGCAAAATTTCAACTCATTTGAATGGATTATAGCTAAGATACAGATGAAAAGAAAAAATAAAAACAGTTTTTCGACCGTAATTTTGTTTTTTCAAATGGCACTATTTCGGCTCACCGAGTAGAATAAAAATAGATTTTTTTACGCTTTCAACAATACCAATATCGCCATAGTACTCAAAGAAAATCAAACAGTATTTCAAGATTTATTACTTTATGGTAAAGATAAAGGTAAATTATTCTCATTAAGTAAAAATCATAGCGTGCGGTTGTCAGCTGTGCTATTATTCCGTAATTTTATCATCAATAGATTTACATAAAACCAATTGGTAGATATGTTTTTGAAATATGGCGGAAGTAGAAAGAAAGAGACCTATTCACACTGACAGGAAGATTCACTTTCACAAGGCCAGAAAGGAAATTTCGAATTACGAAGTAAGAAGCGTCTGACGCTAATTTGACAGCGGACAGTTGATAACCGCACGCTATGATTTTTATTTACTTAATGCGAATAATTTACCTTTATCTTTACCTTAAAGTAATAAATTTTGGAATACTGTTTGATTTACTTTGAGTACTATGACGATATTTGTATTGTTGGAACCGCAAAAAAATCTATTTTCATTCAACTCGGTGAGCCGAAATAGTGCCATTTGAAAAAACAAACTTATGGCCGAAAAACTGTGTTTATTTTTGTCCTTTCATCCGTATCCTAGCTATAATCCATCCAAATGAGTTGAAATTTCAAATATGTTGATTTTAGAACACAAAGATATTATCAAAACAAAAAAATTTTTTTTGAAAAAAAATTTGAAACTTTTTTTTGAAATTTTTTTGTCCAAAATTAGCGAGGTTGGTATCAATGAACGCAGAATTGAATTTTATTTGAGAAAAAGTGAAAAAATGTACCTGATGCCATTTAAAATAACAAAGTTATGGTCCATATCCGGTTAAATCGGAAGCGACTTCTTTTGTTTCTCTACGCTGAAAAATTCTATTAATGGCGTAGAATATATGTACCGAATTTCATTTCAAAATTTCCATAAAGAAAAAAGATAAATGGGGTGAGCGGGTTTTGAAACTCACCCTGTATATAAAAAAATAAGCTTAGAATAAAGAAATTTTTTAAACCAATTCCAACATTGTTTAACTGTCCTAGGACTAAATTTAACCCAAGACTTCTAAATTTGTTTTTCTTCATTACGAAGTAGAATCCAACATACTTCTTCTTCACTCAATAATAATAAATGCCTTTATTGAGATCAAACATTGATTTTTATAAGAAAACAATATTAGAATGAGGGCGAGGTTTGGAAAAACCACTCTTACAACTGATAATAATGTTTCGAAAAGTATATATGCGTTGAAACTTTCATTTGCTTAGTTTAAATTTTTTTCCTTTCAGCGTAGATGACCAAGATTCACATTATGTCTGTTTCGGCCGACGGTTTCGGGCTTGCCCTGAGCCAAAAACTGGCGGTTAATTTGAAATTCTCCAATCAGAGGCAAGGCACATCCCTCTGATTGGATAATTTCAAATTAACCTCCAGTTTTTGGCCATGGGCAAGCCCGAAACCGTCGGTTGGAACAGACATATTATTACCTACAACCAAGCCTCCTGCCTATTTTATCTGAATAATTTTTTCTATCATGTTCACTAAATAAAATGGGAATGAGAATACTACTATCGAAGTTTCGTAATACACATAAATTTAACTTAAGAAATCAACAGGTCACACCATTTGTTCAATTGAATCTTTGAAATTGGGAACACACTGTCCTTTCCGTGAATTAATGTTCCAAAATTGCTTGATGGCTCTGAAGTCTTGACAAAATCGAAAAATAATAAAGTAATGTAAATTATAACGAACCATAAAGTTACGTTAGTGAGTGACATACGACTGCAAAAAATTTCAACCACTCAAAGGATTCAATTTGATATACAAAAAGTCGAGTTTAGACCTCTTCATACATTTAATTCTGAAATATTTTCCAGCGTAAACTGGAAAACAATTAACAAACGACGCAATACAACTCCAATATTATCAACACCAAAACAAATTGCTCATCATGATTCCCAACATATTATTACAACAATTAATTTAACAATCTCTTTCGGTCATTAAACAAAAGCGATTCTTTCCCAAGGACTTAGCATAGGCAACCAAGTTTTCAAGAAACAGTTACATAGACATCGAAGAGTGCTAGACGCTATACACACAAAAAAACTGTTAAATAATATAAAGCTATCAAGTAGTACGGCGGACGAGAATAAAAAAAATCAACCGTTGTTAAGGTCAAGTATTACGCAATGTTATTTTGCAACTATAAATCAATCGGTTTTTTTAGCAGAGTACCAACGGTAAGAAAACGAGATATTTTTGTTCATAATTTGTTCTTTGAATATTCATGGTGTATGTAGGTTAGAGTTTCCTTGCACTGATTATTTTTACTCCAAAATTTAGAGCACATTCACCCGTATTTCGTAACATACTGGGAATTCCTAGTGAAGTGATCGATTCTTCAGCTCAATATTTGAGCTAGGTCGACTCATTTGTCTGTCAAGGTGTCATTTACCTTCGAAAAAACTTTCTTCCATTTAGCGCCTTGCCAAATATTGTACAAGACTCAATGATAATCACAAATATTTGGGTCTCCTTGGGGACAAAAAGCACTTACTATATAAATTCTTGCGATGGAAATAATTTTGTTGAGTAATTTGGTGAATTTGTTTTGTGCAAGACTACGTAATGGCATCTGTTAAGGTAATCTACGTTATTTTTAACTAAATAAAGCTTATTGTTCGTTTTTTGATTGTTTTTTTAGGTGATTGTTGCTTTTCTTTTGTTAATTGTGGCTGTTGTTTTCGGGAAACACCATCATGGCGGTTTTGGGGGCGGTGGATTCTTTAGGCCTGGATTTTATGGGCCACCCCAACATTATCATCACCATCATTATTATCCTCCTCCTCCACCTTATGGAGGGTATGGTCATGGGGGTTATGGTCATGGAGGATATGGTCATGGAGGTTATGGACATGGAGGTTATGGGGGTGGATTCGGTGTTGGAGTAGGATTTGGTTATGGAGGTGGCTTTGGACTGATAGGATGAAAAAAATGGCCCATTCATTGAAAACTGGACTGATGTATCATAAATCAAATTTCTTAGTATTACTTCTTTTGTTATATTTATTTAATTATTGAATATATTTATATCAATTCATAAATGACTTGATTTTGAAGCGTAACTATTTTCACGAACGTGACATCTGTCAATCTAGAGATTATCTCGTGTTCAGTTGAGATGCACGTATTTCTATGGGAAAATAATGAATATTCAAGAAATTCTCTTCGATATTGAATCAATAGAAACTATCCGAATGCAGCAATAAATATTTTGATTATATAAGTATTTTTTTAGAATCTTTTTCTTCTATTAGATTATTTAATCGGTATAATTCGATGATTTATTGTCTTTCCTTAGATCATATTTCATGGATTAGATGACCAAATTTTGAATTCTTCACGTGGATACAGCGTACAATGAATATTTATGGCGTATTTGCAAAAAAATCCATTGTTTTGTAGCTGATTGCGTAAATTTATCTTTTCGAAGAATATTTTAGTAAATCAATGAAACACAAGGTTTTCAGTCGAGAAACTATAGGAAATACCTTGTGTTTGATTTATTCACCGCGAAATCCCAATACGAAAAAGTTTCAGGCAAATTATTAAAATATATAAAGAAGTTTTTCAATAATTATTCAGTGGTATGTTCATTTTCTTTTAAATTATGAACATTTTGCATCTCTACTGTTGAAAATGGAGTCTTTTAAAAAGCAGTCCTAAAATACTTAAAATTGTACTGGATGCACCAGTAGGTACTGTGTGGTTACAAACTGACTGCTCTCGGATGAAGAGTATTTTCAAATTTTCAAAAAAATCTAATTTATGTAACGCATATTCCTCTTTTTGCTATCTGGGGCAGGACTCTGATCAATTCGCACGATCGAGAACTACGCCGCTATCGTAGGTTACGGTTACTATACCTGCGTATTCTGACGAATTTTTGGTCGTCAGAATACGTACTTAATTCGATATCAGATGTTTGTTTGTTTTTATGAATTCGTACGTATTCTGATGACCAAAAATTCGCCAGAATACGCAGGTATTGTAACCATAGCTTACGATAGCAGCGTAATTCTCGATCGTGCGAATTGATCAGAGTCTAATCCCAGGTTTGATTTCGTCGATTTTTTTTGTTCCATATGCCGTTGCCACACTACAGAATGATTTCCAAAAATTGTCAGTTCTCTATTTTACTCATAACTTTATTCAAAACAAGATTAGTGATTTCAATTGTGTCTACAGTCATCTGTTCCCAAAATATTCTTAAAAGCTTTGATTTTGGTTGTGGAAGTCATAATCGGTTAGAACAAATTTATAGCAAGAAAAATTTCAAAAAATATAAGGTATACACCAATGAATTAATTTAAAAACGAGCCTTTAGCATCTAACCAGATTTTTTCAATCAAAATTTTTTTTTTGGTTCTATAGAAAATGGAAGAATATTGGCAAATTTCTAAAAGTTCTGCTAATCAATTTTTCTAGAGGCGGCATTTCTGCATAGTTTATGATAGAAAAATGAATTCGCATTATCAATTTGTGAAATTTTCTTATTTTCCTAGATTTCAATGTCAAAAATCATGACAAACTTTGTAAAAACTCTCCATTTATTCGTTTTGAGTAAATGAGTTCTTTTAGTAGGTTTTATGTGAATAATTATAACAGTTGTTATATCTTTGGAGAAGTGATATTTTTTTGTGAAAAAAATATCTCATACTCAACTATGGCTACCATAAACAAATCAAAATTAGTCTGAATATCTCAAATACAAATGGTTGTAGATAATTCCACTTAAATTTATTAAGTAATTATGTTTCTCAGTAGGATTTTTATTATTTATACAAATAAAATTAAAGAACTGCGCTTTCTTACTAAAATTTGAAATGTTTGACAATAAATATGATGATTTTTGCGGTTCTTTTATACATAAAACAGTCTATTTTTAAAAATATTTTCTAGAATATATGACAGTTCATGGAAACACAATGACCTAGTTATCTGAAAAATATTTTCAAAAATTTTAAATTTACAACGAGTGCCTGATGAAGAGAGAGAGAGAGAGTACCACATCAAAAAGAAATAAATTTTAGTAGGAAAGTGCAGATTTTTAATTTTATTTCTTTAAATAAAGTTATTAATCCCCAAGAGGAAGTACACTGAAAAAATTTTTGGTAACTTTTTCCAACTATTGATAGTGGTAATTTCACCTATGCTAATGTAAATTTCAACTTTACATGGCATAGTAAAATTTGCCTACTATTAATAATGGTAAAATTACCAAAAAATTGTTTTCAGTGTACTCTAGAAAAGTAGTTTTCATTTTTTTGATTTGAATGAAAATAAAAAGTTATAGGTAAAACACTAAATCGATAATTTTTGGGGAGGGATCCGTAGTACAAAAACAGCAAACAGGACTAATTTTGACGGATATGCGCTAATCTTCAGAAAAAGAACAAACGACATCAGATTTTTTCTAAACTGAAATATAAGGCCACTCTACTTTCTTTGAAATGTTCGAACCTTGCCGTGAAAAATTTCCTTTAGAAATATACGTCTTTGTTAAGGTGATATTATAGGTTCAGGTTAGATTCAGAGACCTTCAAGGCGAAAAAGTGGTGGGATGTAAATCTTGATGAAAAATATTAACATTCATCAATTTCATAATATTGTAACTACTTTGGCATATATGTCTTGTCTAATATTTACAAGCTACGGTAATTTAGTAGTGATCGGCTTTGTATTCCCAAGACAGTTTGGATTTTTAGTGGACTTACTAACCGTTGACGTGTTCCATTTCAGTTTTAGTCACTAACTCTCTAACTTTTTTTAATTCATCAATTTAGAGTAATAATGAATTTGTTTCTTCATTTTTTGCTTTTAACGGATATTGGCCGGGAATAGCTATACCGTGTGTCCACGGATTGATTTCACTATACGTATGATGGATGAAAAATTTTTGAATCTTGTTTTGATCTTCTGGGATCCCGGGCTGCTAGGTCCTAAAAGAATTTCAAGCAGATTTTCATTTTTTTAAATCCAAGATGGCCGTGAGAATTGTAATTTTACGTTGTGGTAAACTACCATTTCGGGCAATAATACGGCAAACTGTTATTAAGAAAAGAATATGAAACTATGTCCATATGCAAAATTTCACAAATATCGGTTCACTTTGATTAAATCAGTATTTCATTTGTAGTCTTGCACTTTTTAAAAAAAAAATTTAATAATGAAGTATTCTATTGAAAAAATTAAATTAAAAATTAAAATAACTGTATTTTCTTTTTTTTTCAATTAAATAGGTTATTAGTAAATTTTTTTGACAAAAGTGCAAGACTACAAATGAAATACTGATTTAATCAAAGCGATCTGATATTTGTAAAATTTTGCAGATGGACATAATTTTATATTCTGAACAACTTTTCTCAACACTACGTTGGTCGCGCGGGGTAATTTTCTACCCCAGGCATAAATATTTGCTTCTTTTTTCCAGAAAAAATTGAATATCAAGTTGAAGCTTTCAGTAGCCTAATATTATAGTTCTCGCTAGAAGGTGTAACGGTTAATTCATGGAAAAA
>JAUIMX010001065.1:0-10265 GCA_033557805.1 Phaenonotum sp. SLE1380
ATTGAACGTTGTACAATTATATTGAACTGAAAAATATGTTACAATATTTAGATAAGTTTAAAATTAAACATAATTTGAACTGGAAAGTGCAGCAATTAAAACTATCAAACATTTAAAAATCTCTTCTAATTTTTAGAATTAATTTAAGGCTCACTGGTATCCATAATCAGACTTGAGAATCAAAACTTGGCAAAATGCTTTAAATTCGTGTGAATAGCAATTATGGCAAATAAATGAAAACGTATCTCTTGGCACGCATTTCACGTATGCACACATTTTACATATGATAACACTGTATTCATTCTCCATTCTGTGAATCTTTATAGCTCTTCCCACAAGTTGAACAGAACCATTAGTCTGGGTCTGATTCTGAATCAAAAAAAAATTTTTTTTCTTTTTCCCTTTATTTTTCTTTTTTTTCTTGAATAACCTACGAGGCATTTCCTCGGCCATTTTCTGCCCACGTTCTTTATCCAATGATTACTTTACCGGTGTATCGCTCAACACACAGCGTTTTTTTTTTTAGATTGTAGACGGTTAGTTTGTTTTTAATGGTGGAGCTTTTGGGAAAGGTTCAATTTTTTAGGTGAAAAATCATTCGTTAAATAAAAGTCTGAACTTCCTCGACTTTTAATGAATATAAATCACCAACCACCTCGAGTTGGAAGAATCATTAGAGTGAAAAATCATGTTCGCTTTGAAAATCCGAAGGACAAGGTGTTGCTTCACAGACACGTGTAATCACTGCACTTGGTTTTTCTAAGGTGGACTTGATCTTAGAGTGCGAGTTATCAATGTTGGTGCTTGGTG
Organism: Phaenonotum sp. SLE1380; assembly: GCA_033557805.1. Classification (NCBI taxonomy): domain Eukaryota; kingdom Metazoa; phylum Arthropoda; class Insecta; order Coleoptera; family Hydrophilidae; genus Phaenonotum; species Phaenonotum sp. SLE1380. The sequence continues at coordinate 811 of JAUIMX010001065.1, forward strand.
GACGTGAAGTTGGTGAGGTAGATTGTTCAATCGCATTTATTATTCCAGTGCCACTGTTGTCTATATCTGAAGTAGATTGCAACAGGTCTAAATTATCGAGATCTAGTGTCATATCAGAGGCATTTGAAATGATATTCTCATTGGTCTTCTACATTGCATCTCATATGCGGAGTACGTTGTGACATGTTACAACTTACCCAAAAATTTTGTTACAACATGCCTCACGGTACAATTTTTAATAAAAACTAAGGTTGTAAAAAACCACTATTCTTCCAGTAAATATAAAGTCTACCTATAAGACAAAACTAAAGAAATTGTCTAGAAGTTTTGATACATATAATAATAAAAAAGCTTTTAAATTGAAATAAAAAACAAAAATTTACAAGTACAATTTTCTCCAATACTTGGTAGTAATGGACTATGTGCATACAACCACTGCAAAAACCTTTAGGTGTGATACTGGCTGGTTCTCGGATAATAGAGCACGTTAAAAAAGATGAATTTAGTCGAAAATCGTTTAAATAAATCTTTGTTTACTATATGAAAATTGTCTGTTACTATTTACCCCTGTTACAACTAGCCCCCCGTTCCACTACTCGTTAGAACGTATAAATATTACAAAGCAAACATAATAAATGCAGATGAAAGTTGAATAGTTTATAACATAAGAAACTGATGAGTAATCCAAAAACATATCACAAATGTATAAGGAATGTAATTGAATTATCATCAAAGTAAAATCAATCGATAAAATGTAAATTTGCAGTAGTTTTCTATTATCGTTGAATTTTTAAAAAAGATTAGGTTATTTCTTATTATTCTCAATTTTTCATGAAAATTAAATCTTCATTAGGAATCTGATATTCAAAGGCATCACCCGTAGACGCTGATGCTCTCGAAGAGGTTTTTGTTCAATGCAAACCATTACAAAAAAACCCTTTCCTACGTTTTATGCCCTTTAGCACTTTAAATTACATACCCAATTACAAACTTTTCTAATATGTCTTTCTTAAAAGCTCATTTGTTGATGAGAACTTGACTTTCCAAACGCAGTAAAATCCAGTCCAGTATTCTAAATAAAAAGCATACTCCTATACCTATCATTTGTAATGTAAGATTCTACTACTGCAATCTATCATTATTTCAAGCCTTGTTAAACAACTAATAATTGTGTTACCTCTTGTACACCACTTGCCAACTTTCGGTGCCCATATAGGAGTTCGAAATTTGTCATCGAGCTACTGCACTGATGAGTCCGACAGGGCAAAATATTGATTAATATATGCAGCTTCGTTTATTATACCAGCAAGTAATCACATCTCGAGCGTGCTTTGTCGGATTTCCCATCATTGAAAGTGTCTTCCGAACTAATCTGACAAAATATACACGGTAAATAATTCCTAGTCGCTAACTAGAAATGTAGTTGTAATTTTTTTACTTCACATCACAAATTTCTCTAATATCGATTTCAAGGCATAATAAATTCACACATTCCTTAGTAAAATATCTTTCCAAGATATCCCCTATATGTGTATATTTTTTCCATTTCCAAACACCGCTCCCGTATTCAAATAAAAAGAATACCACCCGTTTTGTAATGATGGATATGCGGACTAGTGCACACATAGGGGTAATCGAACTCCGTATTCGTGGTCTTCATCGATTGAAATTAGTGCAACTATAAATTCAGCATGGCAGGAATGACGAGGACGTAGAGCGCTGGTGGCAACCGGTAATCGATGGTAAACAGATGACGGTCTGTGCGAGTCAATAGCATCCGGCATTAGGGGTCCGCGAATACAACTGACGAAACTCGCTACTGCTTTTATTAAATCTATCAAAAAAAAAGTCATAAAACAATTGGCGTACTCGGGTTTCTGGATGTTGGGGCGCCTACGGGCCCTACCTCCCACTACGTTTCGGCTTCTTATACATTTTCATGCTAGTTTACCGCACCATTTGCCGTAAAAATGATTTGGCCGCGACCAATGAAAACAATGGCTACCTACATGGTGTCAAACCATCTCATTTATACCAATCTAAACCGCATCTAACCGATTAAAAATGGGATCCTTATTTTTAATATAGCTAGCGATTGTTTTCATCCAGGTGCGTGGTATTTTCGCTAGCAGTGCGGACCAACCAAGGCCACTCACCAAACGAATTAGACCTCCCATGGTGTCATTTCTGGATTGAAATTCAATACCTTAATTGCTTGGAATACTATAATTTTTCTTTTTGTTTTCAGGTAAATGGTGTCCTAGGCGAGAATGGTCATCACCTCCAGACGCAAGGGCAGCCAGCGACGCGGCGCGAAGAGGCGTACTTTATTCCTCCGTCTTCCTTGGTAGTCCGGGTAAGTTTTTTTTTATTTGGTGACGCTGATCGATGCCCATATACGCCAACCATCTACAGTTCTGCTTCGATTGAAACGAATATACTTGAAAAAGTTTATTACCCTCAGCTGGATTCGAACCCGGGCCTAAAGATACTGTATTAAACAGCTACCCCGGAAATAAACATTTTGGGATTCTTTTCTTTTTCATGTTTCATTCTCATTTTCTTCGTTCAATACCTTAGATTCATATTCATATAATTGGGACTCCAAATACTTTTTATATATATCTTTATTCAAAATGATTCTCTTTGCATTAATCACATGAACAAAACAATTTATATTTTCCAGAAATTAGTCGAAATGTTCACAATATGATATTAATTTTGTGAACACCATAATATGATGTGATCAACAATGTATTGTTATTCTTGTATACTAAATTTATGTTATATTCTAGTAAAATGTTTTTTATTTCATTGTTGTTATGATTATTATAACTGATTGTTCTGTATGTTTTCGTAGATTTTTTCAACTTTTTGTATATACTTAAATTTGTTCTATGTTTGTATACACGTAGATACAAAAACGAAGTAAGCAATAACTTCAAGAAGTCTAACAAAATATTCAGGACAATCAATAATTATAATAGGCATAACCACAATATTAAAATAAAAATCATTTTACTTGAACACAACATAATTTTAGCTAACAATATAAACAATACAATTAATAGGTGGAATATCGACGAATTCAAAAGATGAAATGAAAGTTATGAATTCTTACATATTGAAAACAATATTTAAATAATAGGAAAAAATTCAAATCATTAGAGATAGAAAGGCATAAAAAAGTCAACAATAAAACGCTAATAAACAAACAAGACTTGAATATACTCAACCCCATCTACAATATTATCTTTAAAATACATCACAATTTCATAAACAGTATTTCAATAGCAAATGCTCATAAGTTTACAAAAATAGGTATCTACCATTCTTTCATGCTCATTCTATTTTACAAATTTGACAAGGGTAAAAATCCATCTTCCCATTCATCTGATCTTTAGTTTAATTTTGATAATTGTTGTATTTAGTTAACGTAATATTTGTAATAGAGGTTTTTGTTTTTTGGTTAGCATCATTGCATTTTCAGTGTTTGAAAATTAATGTCTGACTCGAAACGTTATGATAATTAAAAAAATTAACGACATATGTGTCAGCTTCATCTTCAATTTGCGGAATACAGTTTCTTTAGGTATTCAAAATTCCATCCCAACTTATAATCGTGAATTTCCTTCAGTGATTAAAATTGAGATGTTTCGGAATCCCATTTATTCCTTTTTCACTATGTCCTACAAAGGACAACGTGCAGATGTCAAACTTCCAAAACTTCTTCATATTGGATTCATATTGTGCAAAACCGCAAGGAAATTGCAGCAGTTTGAAAATAAAGCAATTTTGCCACTTGAACCCCGTCCCTTTTCCCCACTTCAGGAACGTTCATCAGCTCCAAACACCCGACACATCATTATCCCAAATTAAAACCATAACATTGATTTATACCCGGGAAAAGTTCCCATACGGACGACGTATTTTAGTATTATCGAAAGTCGACGAGAAAAATAACAATTCTTCCATCCGCAAAATTACTTTTGCCTTTTCATTATTGCTCTCTACGCCCTGTCTCCCCTATAACAAGAACGCCTTGCCTGCATTCCACGCTAGTTCGCAGGAGTGGGGACCCACTGCGAGTGCAAGCGAGACAGACTAGCGTTGCCATGACAACCGCCACATTCCCGCCTCGCGGCCATGGCAACATTCAGCGCTTGCGCTTGCTTCGTTGTTGTCAGTGGCGCGCCGCTGCAAAGGATGGCGAACTGCGTTCGCTCTTTGCCAGTATTTCACCTCGGTTCGAAGCCTCAGAAAACCACGTTTAAATTAGACTCTTAAAAATGTAAATTTATCGGAAGAGTCGAAAACAACGCCAGGCATTCCGTTCTTTTTTTCTCCCGCGGAAAATTGAAACACTGGTTTATTGAAAAGTATTAAAAAACTGTTGCACATTTATCTCAATCCGCTTTACGCGAAACAGAAATTAGGTTTTAACACCATATAATTTGCTAATTTAATTTTATGATGGCTGTAAGCAGTATCATCAGCCGTTATTAATTCTTCTTCTTATTTCCCCTACTAAATTGAAATAATGCGGCATGCTTCATCAAATTTTATTACGAAATGCAGTTTATAGTTTTATTCGGCGAAAACAGTAATTTGTCAGTTTATAAAAAATGAAAGTTTTTAATGATATAACCGAACAAACCACAAATTGACAGGTTACGTTTGTGCGGAAACGCCAATAACTAATGCTAAACTTCAGGGGCTGTATAAAGAAACTAGACAGGTGACTACCAGCGAACAACAAATTCACACTCCTATTGTTTGACAGGTACTATATCATCAGTGACAGAAACCTGTAATCTAACGTCTCGTGTGTATTATTTGACAGATGGGGATTTCTTGTCAGCCATTTATAATATAGGTAACCCAATAACCGAGTGGGCTTATTTCTGACATCCATTTTGGTTTGACGTTTGGCTGTCTGAATTTAGTGACATCATGCATAAGGCGCCCACATAATTCATGTTAAATTTCAAATTAGTAATCCAAACATCAACTTTTTTTCTATTAGTGGCATCACTATACCTCACCAATCACATTCGGCGACAAAAATTTGACAGATATTGAATCATTAACTATATTAAATAAATACTAATAGTATGACTTGCGAATTTCCGCAAGATTATCTATCGGTGATGTAATAGAAATTTGTTTGTATCGATTCTCTATAACATTCTCTAAATAGCCAGGTGACGAACCATCTCGACACCCATTGACATTGTCAGTTTGTTTCATTTCTTTCATTTATACGACAATCTTGGATGCATGCATATTCTTTGATTTGATGGATTTTTTTTAACTAATTTGTATTGATCGACGTCTCCTCAATATATTATTCAAATTTCTAACACTTTAAATAACAATAATTCGTAATTATTATGACATTAGTTTGACGTACCTATGGCTGACAACGTACAGGTGTCGCTATTTTGAACGAGTATATTATTTCGTTCCCCATAAAAGCAAAATCATCTAATTTACGATTTAGCCCGGCGGTCGTTAGTTTTCCAGAAGTTCCCGGAGCATCGTTAGACACAAAGTAACACCTCTCCGATTGAAATATTTGATGAATACCCCAATTTCTTTAATTCGTTACGTCTTCGGGGTGGTTTGACCGTAGCGATTTCCGTGGATTCTCCCTGTAATTTGAGGCTGACCTCTGCAGGTCACCTGCTTGAAGTGCTCTGATTGGACTATCCATCACTCTGCGTACCGTAATTGGTTCCCATGAAACCACATCGGTCCGTCATGTGGAACGGGCGAGAGGTAATTGTTACCTTGGCTACGAGACCCATCATTCAACCGTCTTATACCTAAAATCTCACTTCTAGAAATGTTTCTCATCAAGTTTTTTATGTGCCGCACTGTGTGCTGTATCGGCAAATGTGCCGACATCGAATCCCAACAAAACTAACGACAACCAACCTTAAGATTTTGACGTTTAATAAACAAAACAAAAACATTCGATGCATTACAATTACTTGTCAAAGCGAAACGTTTTCTACTTTACCGACATGCAATCTTTATAATGACAACCAACTTTTTTTTGACATTTACTAAACAAAACAAAACACTAAATGCAATAAAATTACTTGTCAAAGTGAAAAGTTTTCTACGTTACCGGCATTCAATCTTTAACGAAAACAAACCTTTTGACATTTAATGAACAAAAAAAACATTCAACGCATTATAATTACTTGTCAAATTGGAAAGTTTTCTACATTACCGACATTCAATCTTTAACGACAACCAACCTTAAGATTTTGACACATTCAATGCATATTACAATTACTTGTCAAACAAAAAAGTTTTCTACATAACCGACATTCAATCTGTCATATTTTATTTTATTTTTTGATATTTTTCTGGTTTATAATAAATTTTTATATTTATTCATATGTACATCTACTTTTTGAATCATATTTTGCTCTATAAAACCTGAATTTCATGTAAGGAAGAGTTGAAAAAACTATGACTTTAGGTTTTAATCATTATTGTTTTGGACATTGTACCAGCCCTTTAGTTATCTGTCTTTCAGTAATTGTAAACAAACTTTTGAAAATTTACCATTTATTTGATGGAATTCACTTTTTCTATGAATATTACATTCGCCCCAATTACCCCACAGTGGGTAAGGAGAGTAAAAAAATCTCCATTAATGTTGTAGCGACTCAAGGCCTTATGTTTTGAAATTACTCAAGATAGTTTACTGTTGGTTACAGTTATAATTTCTAATGAAATGAAAAGAATTCTGAAACTTCAAATGAGCCTATTTATTGAACACAGGAAAGCAACAATATAATAAGAGTCACAAGCTTTACAACGGTACCAAATATGTAGTTTTATTTATTTCTGCCAATATCGTTACATATCATTATCATTATCACCTATGTAAAGTATGTTAATCAGCAGATAATTCCTCACTCCTAAAATAAATTTCTGGTTCCTCTTTTTATGTTTTTTAATGATTCATTCATGATTCTTTGTTTAGTATTCTTAGATTCCATTTTCCGTACTATCTTTAGTAATAGGTGTTATAATTCTTCCTTTCATCAATATACATTCTCTTTTTTACGAAAGCGTTCACGGGAATGCCGGTCAAAACTTCTAAATACCGCTTATTTTTATTACACTCTGATAATATTTTTAATATTTATGGATGGGGGTTTAACCATGTAACATATCACTAAAGCTACCATTAAAAGGTTGTGTCGTGTATTGAGAATCGCAGGTACAAGAAATCAACTCGGGCTTTAAAAATATCAAGTTGATGACTTCCACGCATTAGTATTTTTTACTGATTTAATTTTTAATATTGGTGCGGGAAACTCCCCAAAAAAAAAGAATCGAAACAAACAATTCGACAATTACAAATAGGTGAATAACGGGTTAACAATTCATACAAACACAACGAAACATTATCGTGAGACAGAGTGCGATTATTTACGCTCAGGGATTCAATGGCATCGCGACCGAGTGGAATTCTCTAAACATTTGCGGATCACTGTCATGAGATGACAAGTGAGTGACGGCCGCTACGTACTGCGGCTCTCAGAACTAGGGCTCGTTGAATAACATGAAAACCATGAGCAAGCTAACGTAATCATTAAGACATATTTCACTGAATAATGTAACATAAAATGGTCGCGGCAAATTCTGGCGGAATTTGAATTTTGAACGTCGGGGCCCTTTTTCCGTGTCGAGTAGTTTTCTATTTTTCGACTCGGGAGAATTGAATTTTATTATGATTTGGCAGCGCGGCGAGACGCTTCTATCGGAGAACGATCGTAAATTGATTGCTTTTGCATGTAGATTTTTTTAATGGACCACCGTAATATCAAAAATAAAGAAAATAGAAAATTTTTTCTACTCGTATCATTGACGTCTACAAACTGAAGTTAATTTACTAATACAATCCTGATTATAGTGCGCTACAGAAATATGAAAATGTCTCAGTTTACAACGATAGGCGAATGAGAATACACGTTGGAATGCACCCTTTCGGAAATTCTGGGAAACCGATATTTAACGAACTGTCAAACAACTGTCAGAATGGGATTCTAGTACATCGAACTATTTGGTGTCTCAAGTTTAAATTTATGAAAAAGGGGGTGAGCTTCACACGTGATCAATATTCCTCCAATCGGTGACAAATAGGTATTTCGATCTTATATTTAATTCACATATATTTTCATTATTTTAAACGACAACCCCATCGCATCAGATTGCAGTTCGAGTGAAACAAATTTTGCACCAAGTAATGACAGATCGGTAAAGTAGGAAACTAATGAAATTATTTCTTGAATAACAACTTCAGGACTCGTTTTCAAACAATTTTTCTTCTCAATTGACATTCTAAATTTAACGCTGGTTACAGGTCGCAAAAAAAAACTTAAAATTCTATTTATTTATATAAAATTGTAACTACTTTTGACCCATAGAATCTATGGGTACAATATATCGATTATATTCGTCAAATTGATTGTCAACAAGGATTTTTTCCACTTTTGTTTCATTCCCCTTCTTTATTAATGGTGCGACGCCGACGTTGAAAAAGTTCGAGCGATTGAATTTTATTAGTCAACCTCTAGGCGGATTTACAAATTTTAACATCGAACTGAGTGCATAAATTTTTGTGATGATTAATTAATTTCTTATTATGGAACTTTATTATGCATTGTTATTTGAAAATTATAGCATTCTAGTATATAGCCAGTGATGATTATTGTTCACTCAAATGTTATTCACTTTCGTTTTAGTGCTTTGCCCTCGACAATATGGCAAAATGGCGCAGCAGAAGCACCATTTTACACTAATTTTTCGATTAGTGTTTAAAAAAGATTGAATCGATTTGCTTAGATCGTCGACGGATATACTCACTGCTTAGATGCTTCGTAGTGATTGAGTTGAGAAAATTTTACGTTACCCAAGAAAGCAAAAATTTTGAAGAAAATACGGCTTGAGGTAGGGATTTTGAAGAATCCGTTTCTTCAACATGATCGCTCGATACAAGTAGGTCTAGGTGATTTCGTACATATTCAAATATCCAATCACCATTGCTTCGAAATCTATTAAGCCCTTCTCATTATTTACTATCACTGCCAGAAACTACCCAATATTTGTAGTAGGCCGATGAAAATGTGTTTTCAAAATAAATTTCATGGAAAATCTAGATGAGGAAAATTGACATAACTTATGGAGTGACCACTACAGATGGTAAATAAAATAAATACTTGTAAGCTTGCTTCCAAGGAGATACCCTAAGGCATAGCACTCTATACCATTGTAAGTTGATCTTCGAAGGTGGAACCAAGAAAACTGCTCCTGCTTGCAGGGGTTCAGTTCGCGGGGATACCCTAGAAAACAGCCTTTTTCTTGTATCAATGTGACCTAGTTTTAGAACCCTTTCGCCTTGAAAATGTCCCATGCAATTGTGGACG
>JAUIMX010001066.1:0-10263 GCA_033557805.1 Phaenonotum sp. SLE1380
GCGTATTTTGCGCTCCCTACTTTTCAACAGGTAATTATTGATTTTACTTTTTGATCCGCATATTTCACGCATCTGTTCCTGGCTTGAAACATTATAGTTACAGAGAAAAAGACAAACTTATTTTATGGCTATAAACTTAATTTCCGGTCGGTTTTATATCTGATCCGTATTTCCTTGAAACCTTATAGTTACAGAGAAAAAGACAAACTTATCATATGGCTATAAACCGTATAACACATAACATGCAATAAAATGTATAAATAGATAATTTTCTAATTCATAAACCGTCATTTAATACCAATAAATACACTGAAAAAAGATGTTTCGCATATTTTTCGCACCCCAAATTTTAAGTGATGAAAACAGATAAAATGGTGCGCAAATCACGCGAGAAAATACGGTATAAGGAATTCATGCATCTTTTATCATTACCATCTGATACTCGGCGCTGATGAGTCCCAAAAAGGACGAAAAGGCCTTCCGCCGTTTCCGAATGGTCATAATAAAAGATGCAATATTAAAATGGACTTCAATCATTCAATAACCTCTGATTCAATAAAATATTATCCATCTCGATGTCTTTATTCCCAAAGTTCTAACAAGTGTTGAATGATGGGTGGAGAGAGTATTTGGTGATACGTTCAATGATCTTCTTGTTAATTATATAGCTGTATTTCATGGTTGAAGTAGCGATCCAAACGTACGCAAGACACTGTATTTTTTCGAGATAATAATAACAATAATTTGCTTGTTTATTTAATATCTGGAAAATGGTAAATGATACGCATTAAATATGCTTGATAAAATATCAATTCTCTAGAAAATTGATTCCATTGACACAAAAATATACTTTATGTTCCATTTTCCAAGAAAAAAATCATGTTTGAGCTAATATCTCGAAAACGGTTTGCTATACAAAAAAGTTATCGGTACAAACTCACATTATTTTTCGATATAGAACTGAAAAATGTAAAAATATACAGGGTGTTCTGTTTGAAATACCAAAATTGGTAGCCATTTCCAATATTACCTGAAGTGGTAGAAGTTTGAAAATATATATGTATATGTATAACTTGTTTTTTCTTTTTCTTGGAGGGCAAATTGTAATATTTCTTAGTACCAAATTTCCAATCTAAATGAAAATGGGAACCTAAAAACTTTCTATCGAAAATGTTACGTGAATCACCCTGTTTACATTGATACTGCCAAGTAGCACATAAATTTTTATAACTATTAAAAATCATACATAATATTCGTAGTTTGATTACAAAATCGGGAACATGCCGATTTTTGTTTTTGTTTCCACATATTTTACATTTTCAATGATATACAGGATGAGTCATTAGTGCTATGTTGTGAACTGATTATTGTTAGATCTATATAAATTTCCTCAAAATAACTGTAATTTTCTCAACATTCCTCAACAATTTACCGATAAGAATATTTTGTATAATACACGAAGTGCCGGATACGGTTTAATGGGAAAACAGTCTCAATAACGAATCTTACATAAGAAAATGATGTGTCTAAAGTAAAGTCATGAACTTGTGTTTCTCTTGGTGGTAATTTAAAATAATTTCCTAAGATGGGGTCTTCAACCCTTTGTCCATAAACACCTTTAGAGTAATCTTTCTCGGTGAGTTCCCGTTCTTTCATTCTTTCCTTTTGTTTTTTCGTTAAAGGTCTATCCCATATTCCTCCCATAAGGACCTATAATTTTTTTTCATCGGAATACTGTTCAAATTACCTTACAAGGAAAGGCTACACCTGCCAGACAACCGATTTTGAGGGGCATCAATTGATTCAAAAGTAAGTTATGTGAAAAAAAAGTCACTTGGTTTCATGAACAGGGCAATACAATGGTCAAAAATGTCATCTACATACGAAGTTGCTTTCTTATTTATTTCAAAATCATTAAAATATTTATTTTCTGGTTGAAGCAAAGAATAGGCAGTTATAATTAATAGAAATTTACTATAGAACTTCTCGTGTTTGAACAAATACAGGGTAGCACACTAGTGTGCCGGTCTTAGATAGTTCAGTAAATATAAGGTACAGAGAAAACTAATTTGAATAATAGTTGTGTCTATGGATGTAATGCATATTTTAAAATTAGTTAGGAATATACAGGGTGTTCATAAAACGTGTGGCATCGGAAAATGTCATTTTCTTAAATTAGGATGGTACAATTTTATTGTATATTCGGAATGTACTATTCAAAATAATGGTAGTTTGTTGACCTATATGACCGCTTGAACTGAACGGTTTGAAGAGTTATTCGGTATTTTTGGAAAATTTTGACGATTGCATGATAAATCGAAAAAATTCACTGTTAATACACTATTTGATATAAAACGTGAAAATTTCTACTTATTTACAAAAATCCTTAGTTTTCACTATAGTCTTCGAATTTTTTGGAAATAGTGTACAGGGGTAGTGCAATAAATTTTTGAACTTGACCAACTTTGATCAAGGACTATTTTATTTTTTCAAATGGAATGGTATATTTTTTATTGCATATCTTGAAGTACATAAAAAAAATAGTTAAAAAACATATGACATGTACCATACCTAAAGTTGGAAGTTTTTCCAAAAATTTGGTTTTTTCGTTTCTCACATCAAATTTCTACGTTTCAAATTTATGTATTCACGTAAAATTTTTATAAAACCCATTTTTAATGAATAATAATACAAATAAATAATTGAAATTACATTAGGAGAATGGAAAATTGAATTGAAAAGTATACAGTGGTAAATTTCAACAAAAATATACGACAAACGTTATTTATTTATTTAGTATTCAAATTTCGGTTTTGTATCAACTTCGGACAAATAGAGACGTATTACAGGAAGCTCTAGCGTTATTCCTGTACAACCCACTTAATATACACTCCGAGGACGGTGAATCAATCCAACAAGTTGTAATCTCTCACGATGGAGATTCTTGATATTTATTTCTCTGTTCCTAAGATTTTGACAAATGCCATCGTTGATCTCAATACGAATTTCATCTACGTCGGGGTTCCAGTTTGGAAATTTTAACTTCATTTGCTAATAATAACTTGTCATAAATTTTTGTTGAAATTTACCACTGTATTCTTTCCAATTCAATTTTTCATCCTCCTAATGTAATTTCAATTATTTATTTGTATTATTAATTATTAAAAATGGGTTTCATAGAAATTTTCCGTGAATACATAAATTCGGAACATAGAAATTTGAGGTGAGAAACGGAAAAACCAAATTTTTGGAAAAACTTCAAACTTATTTTTTATGTACTTTTAAGATCTGCAATAAAAAATATACCATTCCATTGGAAAAAATCAAATAGTCCTTGATCAAAGTTGGTCAAGTTCAAAAATTTATTGCACTACCCCTGTACACTATTTCTAAAAAATTCGAAGACTATAGTGAGAATCAAGGATTTTTGTAAATGAGTAGAAATTTTCACGTCTTCATATCAAATAGTGTATTAACAGTGCATTTTTTTTTATTTATCATGCAATCGTCAAAATTTTCCAAAAATGCCGAATAACTCTTCAACCGTTCAGTTCAAGTGATCATATGGGTTAACAAACTACCATTATTTTCAATAGTACATTCCGAATATACAATTGAATTGTACCATTCTAATTTAAAAAATTACATTTGCTAATGCCACACTTTATGAACACCCTGTATATTCCTTACTAATTTTAAAATATGCATTACATCTATAGACACAACTTTTATTTAAATTATTTTTCTCTATCTATTATATTTACTGAACTATCTAAGACCGGCGCACTAGTGTGCTACCCTGTATACATATTTGAATTTTAAAAATTTGAATATACAACGGCAAAAAATCTTTTTATACCGGGTGAATACAAAAACCTGCTCAACCTGCTCATACCTTTTTTATTTATGAAAATAAAAATGAATAAATAAAAATGAAACTTCGCAAGAATATTCTACATCAATAAATATCAATAATTTTAGCAACAAAAACAAATGAAATTAGTTCCGGTTTAACCGGAAATGGATCATAACTTTGCTATTTTAAATGGTACCTGGTAAGTTTTTCACTTTTTATTGGAAAAACCGTAATTTTAGTTCAAGTCAACTGTCATCCAGTGTAAGGTTATGTTTTACCTGTAGACAGTTTTACGGTCGAGTGCGAGGGTATAAAACTTCATACCCAGAAATGGAAGTCAACTTTACTGGTGGTTACCAGTATACTCAACTCATCGGTGCAATTTGAAACTGGACCATGACATTTTGGTTAGATTTTCCCTAAAACGAAGATCTATTGACTTTATCCTTTTATATGAGCTACTTTTAAATATTGTGTTGAAGCGTATAGATTTAGCAGTCTGCTCGGTATAGCCTTTCTTGTTGAGTGAAAAATAATTACTTTATAAGTTGTAGAACTAGCAATTCTTCGTAAATCAGGGGGCATTTGAAAATCGTGATCTGGATCTACAGGTCGATCGATAGGTATTTTGATCCAAGGTTTGAAAGTGCCCAATGTTCCTAAATACCTTCCCCCTAGTGTCCACAAACGACAACTATAATCAGCACTAGAACTAATTTTAAATTGGGCGATATATAGAAATTAGTAAACAGTTATGAATGAATAGAACCTTATTATCATTTTGTTTGTTTCCACATATACCAATGCAGTGACAAGCATTCTGTGTGCTTTGTAACTATTGAGTAATATTGGTAATGCTTGTCCTCTGTGGGTACGCTTGGCTCTTCCTTCGATTCTATCTTTCCATAGAAAAGGGAAGATTATTCTATATTCTGGCATAAATACGGGGATCTGTTCAAGGACGCAATAATTTTTCATTAACCAGGTTTTGATGTATCCACTTGTAGTGCCTTAAAAATTGATGAATATTACTGAAACATAAAATCACTTGAATAAATTGTTTTTCACATTTAACCGTTTACAGAATTCCTAATTGTGACAATAAAAACGTATACATTCAAATATTATCTCTTTTTCCCACCAACTAATTCTCATCGAAAATATAGGGTAAAACGTCAGAAGGAAAACGGCTCTCTTATGTGAATAGTGACGAAGAAATGGAAATTAGATATTTGGAAAGTATACCAAATTAGGAATATTTTTTTATAAAAATATCTGTATTTATTTCAAATCTTTTTGATATATCGATTTTTTTGTCTTAAAATTTTATCAGAAAGTCAAAATGACAGAACCTGAATAACATATTTTCAGCAATTATTTAATCAATATAACAGAATGAATGTTGCTTTTACTTATGAATATCAACAGTTTGAATAGCTCATTCAAAAATGTCTACCTTTCGCGACTCAATCGTGACATTTTGACGTTTAAGGAAAAAATGCCGGTCGACAATTGAAAGGCAGCAAAGAAATCTACGTTCTGGTTGAAGTACAGAAGTGAATTTATAAAATAGTTAATTTAAACAAAACTTTCACTATCCAAGTACAATGAATAGAATAGAATAGAGTTTAATCGTGTTCTCGAAATGAATTGTTACACATGTCAGAACAAATAATAATTAAAATGGTAAAACATTGGAACGTAGCAAAAACTGTAGATAATGTCTCGTGAAAAAATATATAAACACGCAAAAATAATTACATTCCAACGAAAAGCGCACTTACGGGAGGTCACCCTCTACAATGCCAGTCAGGTAGTCGTCAGATAGGTAAAAAGAATCGGTCACCAATTAAGATCTCTTTGTGACTTTAAATGTCAAAAAGTTGATTACCTTGATATGTCTCGGCAATGCATTATAAAAAACTATCCCATAATAACACAGGTCAACATTTGATCTAAGGAGTATCACAGTACCCCATAAGGGTATCCTAGGGTTTTTGGAGTCGCTGATTTCATTACCGGGTTCATTTGACCTCTATCACATCAGGTTCAAGGTCATTTCAAGGTAAAATCTGGGAAAACTGCTACAAGAAATTTGAAAAAATTATATTACAGTTTTCTGGGTCGCTGAATCCAAATCTGCTGTTCATTTTACCCGGCAAAGTTATCCAGCGGTTGTATTAAGGTCAAATTCTGGTTATTTCAAGGTCAAGAGGGGTAAAATTTTCAAATGTAAAGAGGAGTCGTGTGATATATCATCAAAAAGGTCTTTCAATTCCCAGCTCAGCACTGTAAAAAGTTTCATTTTATTTTTATATCCAACAACATTGTCCGATTTTGAAAATTTTTACAATGATGAACTGGGAATCGGAAGACCGCTCTTCAGATCATTGTCTCGGAGACGCCCCCTTATCTTTACAACAAAATCAGATTTCGTAGCGACATTCATAATATTAATATTCGCAGGAGAGATGATCTCACGATCCCTAAACATAATTTGGAAGTATTCAAGCGATCCTTTTCTTATAATGTTGCTAAATATTATACCAAAATTCCTTTATGGCTAAGGGTATATAATAGGTCGCGTTTTAAAAATAGATTAAAGAGCGAAATGTTCGAAAAATTGTTGGAATTTTAAACTTTTTGTGCTCATGGCGGTGATCTGTTCGAGGAGGGACATAGTTTTTGTTTTTTTTTTATATCAATCTAGCCGACAACAACCGTTTTCTATTTTTTAGGGTCGGGTGTTAGAACAGTTGGATCATTACGGTCTAAACTGAACCCTATCCTTTTGGTCGCGTCAGTGCAGTTCGCCAGGATCAATTTTGATTAATAGACGTTTCTATTTAAAAGGTGGACATCTTGCGTTAAATAATTGTATTATTTTTACTGCGATCAATAAAGTTGAATTATTATTATTATTATTATTATAATAAAGCAGCACTTCAAGCTCTTGACAAAAATGAAAGAAACTTGTTGTTGATGTGAGCTCATACTAAACTGACTAAAATACATTGTTAGAATAGCATGGGTTCTAAGCCATGAGGGTATTCTGGGCAACGATTATAAGGTGATTACAACAGTAAATAATTATTCTTTACATGTGATCAAAACTAAAATTTAAAATTTGTAACTAATTTTTATCGAATAGTTGCAGTGACGTGTGAATAATCGGTGTTGGTTAATAGTAATCTACACTATTGTCGTATACTCAGAGCCTTTTGTTTTCACGATAATATGTTTCCAGAAAAAGTCTGGTGGTCACTTATCCCTTTTGATTTACAAACAGGATGGATCACTTTTGCCAAGTTGAATTATAGCAAACTTCGTGGGCACAAAACGCCGATATATCTAAACCAAATCTGAGGTTAAGCGCTAGTTTGTATTCAATTTTAATTGATCTATTTTTGTCCCAAGTCTGTAGCAATTAGAATGCTAGTTTCGTGCGCTTTTATATCACCATTATCTAGTTTCGCAGTTTCCATTTCCAGGACACAAGCTATTTAGGTGTTCAATCAATTTCTTTTTGTTATATGGTCACGAATATCTTGTAGAACTTCTTTCGACAAACAGCTTGTAGTATAGATAAATAGATGTTTATAGCCGTACTTGTAAATTTTCCATCTCCGCAGAATTTTATGAAGGAATGTTAGACCTCGTTGTTCGAAATTCCGTTCCGTAATTACGCTAGAGCAAATATACATGTTGCCAAAGTTGTTGGTCTCCCTCAATAAACCTTGAACGAATGCATAGGCTAAATTCTACACATTTATTATTTCGTTAAAAACGTGTGTGAACTGTGTACATTGGAAAATGAAAAATATTCAAGAAAGAGATAAGAAACAGGCGCGTTTCCATTGACACCTCACACACTACACTGCTACCAAGCTACCAACTTTCCCACACACCTAATACTTAGATCAAAGCCATCGCATGGCATGCCACAAAGGAAAGGCGAAAAATGCAAGACACCGCATACTCCACAACACACCACACTTTACACCACACTCCACTACCAATACGCCGAATTTAATAACTTGATCGCAATAAAAATTCCCACGCATCAAGACTCGTTCCATCGTATGGTGGTAAAATTGTCTACTTCAAAAGAAATGCTAAAAATATGCCACGGCTTGTTGAAATAATTGCTTTGCTCTCCACTAAAAAATGATTTCTTAAAATATATGGATACCTTTATTCGATATACTTTTAATTCACACCCATAAACTGCATCTAATTTGGTTTGTTTCGATTCGTCATATGACAATAACCCTTCAATCAAATTTTTATTAATTAATTTAGTAGCACGAGACAAATCAGCTTTGCTCGTTCTAAACAGATAAATTTACTATTCACAGCAAATATATTAATTGGGTTCATTTCAGGTCTTTTGAATATTATGACAAGAAACGCATTTTTTTATCGCGATATCTTAAACAAGCACTTAAATATCGGATCGCAAAATTAATTGCTTTCCGGTTTCAAGATTTTGCATTCATCGTATTCGTTTTGTTAACCCGTAGGTGCTAGCACAGATAAAAACCAGATTGCTCGTGTAATATATTCCCTCCTAGAAATACTGGTTGCCTGATCTCCAGGGGCGCAAATCAAATTTATCTCGTAGTAAAAGATTTGAGGCATAGGTTCGTTGCCTGCCTAACATCCCTGGATACACGTACCAGGTATAGAAAGAACGTGACTTTCCGTTGGTTCCTAAAAAAACGATGTTGTGGCTAATCACAGCTTTCTAATTTAAAATTATTGAATGTTGACAGTGAAATGATCGAAATTATTGAATATAGAATTCGTGGTATTTTCCAATGGAAAAAACTGAATTTGAAATGGGTGTTCTATCACTAGTGTCGCTCCATTTCAACAACTCACTCATTCTTCCCAATTACGTAAATTTATGTACACATAATTCAAGTATTTATGTGAGAGAAGTTCCCCTTTTGACTGGGCTATTGTGCCGAATGTACAATTTTTGGAAGCTTTCACGACTACGTTCAATGTTAGGTAGGAATTTTCGGAAATACATCGAGTTAAGACATTGTAAATCGTTCGTTCATTACTGTAAGACATTTTAGGTGAACCCGAGCCTGAAGATACCGTAGCTACCCCGACAGACTCTGTGCTCTGCCGACTACGCTATACTGGTCGGCACATATATTTGAGTCGTCGGTCGTATAGTGCTTGCCATTACGTTTTTCGAGAGTGAATATTTTGTTGAATGTCTTTTTGAGCTTTAATACTAAGTGAAAAAGATATTTAATAATAATAAACTATTTCATACGAATCAAAAGTGACACATTTTGTAGTGGCTACATAAGATAAACTGAATGAATATGGCTCACGAAAAAATGATATTGCTCAGTATAAAAAGTACATTTTTTTCTCCGTATGCACAAAGTTTATTATTGGAACAGATATATTGAATAAAAGTATTATTAGTACCTCACTTGAACTATACAATGAGCGCCTAAAGTATGGAATAAAAATAATTACTGTTCAATTTCTAGGCCATGTTCAAAATCCTGTTTCATTTTTGTTCCAACCCTCCACCCCCTACAAACTACCCCTAAATATTTTGAAACATGAAGGGTAGATTTATTATATATCATTTGAAAAGAATTCAAATTACCTTTTCAACGAAGTATTTATTTTCAAATTCCGACTGAGGGTTTTTGAGATATTCAATTTTCAATTTCATCGTCATATCACTGTTGAAATTGTGGAATAAACTGAATGACATGCTTATTTTTCATTTTTACCAAAAAACCCCGAACAGGTCAATTTTTAATTTTGATTCTACATAATTTTTTCGAAGAAATTATTTTCTTGTATCAATCACTCACCCCCTATAAACTACCCCTAATTTTTTTGAAGGGAAGGGTAGCTTTGTTGTATATCATATAAAAGATAATCAAAATACCAATTCAATGATGTATTCATTTTTGTATTCTGATAATTATTTTTTGAGATATTGATTTTTTTCATTTTCAAAATAGGGAAATGCATTTCTTTTTAATTTTAAAAATCAATATCTCCAAAATAATTACCAAAATACAAAAATAGGTTCGACATTGAAGTAGTATGATGATTGTCTTCCATATGATTTACGACAAAACTACCCTTCACATTAAAAAAAATTAAGGGTAGTTTATAGGGAGTGAGTGGTTGATACAAAAAAAACTAATTTCATCGAAAAAATTGTGTAGAATTAAAATTAAAAATCAACCTGTTCGAGATTTGTTGGTAAAAATTTAAAAAAGCATGTCATTGAGTTTATTCCACATTGATATTATGATACAATTAAAAATTGAATATCTAAAAAACCCTCAGTCAGAATTTGAAAATGAATACTTTGTTGAATAGGTAATTTGAATACCTTTCAAATGATATACAAC
>JAUIMX010001067.1:0-10262 GCA_033557805.1 Phaenonotum sp. SLE1380
AGATTCGTTCAAATGACAGAAGCCGGGTGCCCATTGGCGGCGGTGAATAAAATTGTAACGAAGACCGACCGTCAGCGTTGCTTTATACACACCGACCTAAGTGTCAAAAATCAAGGCTATTTTGATTTTTGAAAGTTTTTATTCATTTGTTTTCAGTAAAATGTTCATAACTCTTGTATTTACGAAAATAAGTATTACATATGACATCTCGTTGCAAAGAGAAAAAAATAACCTTTTTTATGAGCCCACTCCCAACTATGGTTTCCATTTAAAAAACATAAGTTTATGTTATCAAAAATGATCAGTGACGCCTATGTTTCAACATTATCATATGATTGCAAATCAAAATAGCTACAACTTTTTCCTTTAAAGTTTTTTGATAAAACTATTAATAGAGCGGCCGGTGGTGTATTGTGATTGGTACTCGTACCGGTGTCTTAGTTGCCGGCTGCTTCGAGTTCGAATCTCGGCAATAGTCGAATTTAATCCTATAGGAATTTTCGGGTATTGAAGAGCCAGAACCTAGGTTAGGTATAGATTTAGAAAGCGCCCAATAGGCCCACGTTGGCGAAAGGGTGGCGCTGTATAAATCCATAAAAAAAAACTAATAATATCAAAACTAGAGCGAATCTAAGAATTCGCAAAAAACAGTTTTTTCAAAATATCTAGTGAGCTATGAATTTTTTTCTTAAAATAAAAGTTGCTTTGAAGTTAGCTCATGAAACTGCAATTCTTTTCCCATTTAACCGTTTCCCTATCTGCAATAGTTACTGAGATCCCTGTACCATAGACTTGTCTATGCCTGTACTAAACATTAAAAAAAACTCACCCTGTATATAAATAAAAATGAATGTACAGTCTGTTCACTGTGAGAATGGGACATTTCGTCATACCTCTATTCGAACAGCAACGAATCAACGCAGGGATAATCAACTTCTATCCAATTACAGCACTCGTTTCCTCATCATCGAAGTGACGTCATGTCCCATTCTCCCAGCAACCAAACTGTATGTCTGTCTGTGTGCCTGTCTGTCTGTCCGTCCGTCTGCTAGCTATTGACGCCTAAACCACTGAACTGATCGAAATGATATTTAACAGTAATATTCTGTGCATACCTGGGATGGTCTCCGCGAAAATAGAATCGATTTTCAATAAAAGGAACGGGTGTAATTTAAATAAAAATTGTAATTTCTGACATTTAACTGCAACTTCTTCTACTTCTCTTCAGTTCTCACCGGGCAGGATTCAAGTATAACTACGAGAAGTGTCAAATAATTCGGGCTGTCAGTTGAGTAGTATAATAGCTAATAGATGACCCCACATGAACTAATCAATGGCCCAGCAACGCAAGCTGCGTATTACTAGTTTTAAATAAAAAGCGAAAGAGATACACGGTCAGAGAAATTCTTTTTCTGATTATATTTGACATTTCTTTCTAGAGTTTTATTACTACAATTAGCACAAATACACATTTTTCTATCATTATTTATCAAATTATAAATATTTTCCTGCGGTTGTTTATGGAACAAGCAGATTGATGCTATAAAAACTTCGATTAGAAACATTTTGGGAATGCAGTTGTCATATTTTGATGATCTTCACACCACAGAGAATCAAAGTTTTTCGGATATTCAATTTTTTTGTTAGAATAATATAAATTCCAAATTTTATTATTTTATTAAGTACTTGTAATTAAAGAAACGAGTTACATTTCCTTTTTATATTAAGGGGTCACCAAAGCTCTAATTTTGATGATTTTTATTGTAAACGAATATAGAAATCGATTCTACAGTCACTGATTATTCTACCAATATTATTTTCATACTATTTATTGTATCAGTCAATAGTTGCGAACATTCAAAAATTAGTTGTTTTGATATTATTAGCAATGTTTCCCTTGTGAGCAATTTAAAAAAAAACGTAGAATACTACAGATTTATTTATTTTATTCCATAAAAAAAACAATTTACATCAAAGTCCTTGATTGATAAGTTCAGTTTTATTATTAAGCCTATAATTCATGTTATTTTATAACCGTGATTTTTTAAATTTTTGTAACAAGAGTATCGTAGCCAATAATATAGCAACACTGATTAATGCAAGAGTAACGAAAAGTACCAAACAGTATATTTTATGGAGGTATTCTTCTACTTCTCCAACTTCTTTATAATTATCTTGGGCGTATTCGATATCGTTAAAATCTTCAGCAGGTGAATCAGCGCTTATGTCAGACAGGAAGTCGCTGAAAGTCATTTGAGCTGAGATATTTACATCTTTTTTCGAGCAAGCTATTCCGTGCACATTGGGCACATCGTAGTGTTGGGGTGTACTGGTAAATTCACTATTATGTTTCAAAAGCACTCTGTACATTTCTATGAGTGACTTACATTGCCAAAAATTGTCTTGCACGTTCAATTTTTTCAAGTCTTTGTTAAGCATGAATAAATCTTCGATCTGTAGCGATGTCAAACGATTATCAGCGATATTCAGATCGGTTAGATGCCCCAAAGTGAATAGGTCTGTAGAACCGACTGAAGTAATTTGGTTTAAGGAAAGATCAAGTTGTTTTAGCGTTAGTAATCCTGAGAACCAATGCTGACCAATCTTTGAGATTTTGTTGTTGCCCAAGTTCAGAACGTTTAGTTTCTGTTGATCACTGAATAATCCAATTGGTAAAGATTCGATTTTGTTCGAGCTGAGGTCGAGAGTCACTAAAGATCGCAGAGTTTTAAAGGTTTCTTTTTCTAATATTTTGATGTTATTGTTATTTAGGTATAGTACTTCCAGATTTGTTAGACTTGCAAACGCCCCTACATCAATTCTTGTAATCCTGTTGTTGTTCAATAAAAGTTTCCTCAATTCTGCAATGATACAAAATATTATACTTCAGTGAAACCATTATCTTTTTTGGTCATATCGTTTTGAGTTATGTGTAATAAATAGCATAGATGTTACTTATCATAAAACTAGCAATCAATTCAAAATTATTATGGAAGGTTGGAAATTACCCCCTCAATCAAAATAATAGAAGATTAAAATATCAATTTGTTCAAGTACCTTCAGAACTGAATTCAGACTTGATGGGTTATTCTCATGTCCGTAGGTGTTCAGTATTACAGCTCGTATTTTTGGATCTATTTTACCATACTTTCCTTCACCTTACCGTTTTGTTGCCAGCTTGTTGCTTTATTTCCATAATTTCCAGATCGCTAATTTGCTGCAACAACGTCATATAACTCGAAAATTGTGAATTTATTTTCAATTAATATCACACATATAACGGTAATCAAATGTACTTGAAACTGCTAGAATGTCATATCTGAGGTTTCAAGATTTTTCGCATGTTAACGTTTTGAACCAATTTTATTTGCTGTAGTGTTATTGCAATTTTGAAACTTGAACCTGCAGCTCATGTAAAATTGTGATTTTAGACTTAGACGTTATTGCAGCAAATCAGCGATATCAGATTCATTTTCATAGTAGTTGTTTTTCGAGAATGAAGCTATATTTCATCAAACTTTGATGAAAGCAGAGGAAGTCAGTAAATAGTAAAGAATATCACATCTTGCCTTGCAAAATGAAATATTCTCTCTTCTATCACTTCCGGTAAGACCGGAAATGGCTGTCAACTTTGGTATTTTAGATAAAACACCTGTTCATTTTTTAATTTTTCAATTTACTTTGAAAAATAATGCAACTTGTCTTAGGGATTATGAAATCTTCAGTACCTCAAAAGTCATATTTTGCAATTATGTCAATGGATTAAATCGAATCATTCACTATTTTCAAGATTTTGAGTGAACTAGGAAATTGATGTTATTATTCTCAATTCTCACAAAAATTAATTTAAATAATTGAGAAGAAAATCATTCAATGCTCGTGAATTATAACCAACTACTTTCATCCTGCATCATTCAACACTTTTGTTAGATCTATGGGAGTAGAGACATCGAGATAGATGATATTTCGAGAATGGTGAGGTAAAAATAGTAGTTATTCAGACTATGTTACATTATTTTCCAACATAAAATTGATGTGTAAAAATATATAGGTGTTCTATTTGAAATACCAAAGTTGATAACCATTTTTGGTATTATAATGATATTCTCTAGTAGCAAATTTCCAGAAAAAATAATAACGGGAACCCAAGAAGTTTCTAACGGGAGTGTTGCGTGAATCACCCTGCATAGCAGAAAAGTTATATAGTAATTTGCAATTACAAGCGAACTTGTGGTTCCAGTGGCATAATGCTGTGTCACACCATTCTATACCTGTACGAGAGCATTTGACTAAAAAAAAATTCCTGAAAAGTGTAGTCAGACCTGAATAAACTAGACTTTTTTGTGGTGTTATATTCGCTCACATGTTTACAAAATTTTACCAACAACTAAATATCATGTGGATATGAAAATAATAACCACAGTTCTGGAATGCATTCAACACAATGGGAGACATATTGGAGATATGTTATAATTATTGATTTCTTAGTTATTTGTTTCACTTAATCGTTTGATTTGTTCTTATTTTATTACTAGTTATTGTAGTATTAATGGAAAGAATTGATTTCTAATGGAAACCTACAAAAAAATTCATAAGAATTTTGAATTGACATTCTGTTAAAAGCGATTCAAATATGAAATAGGGCAAATAGTCACGAACCTCCCTG
The DNA here is from genome assembly GCA_033557805.1 of Phaenonotum sp. SLE1380. Lineage (NCBI taxonomy): Eukaryota > Metazoa > Arthropoda > Insecta > Coleoptera > Hydrophilidae > Phaenonotum > Phaenonotum sp. SLE1380. The sequence continues at coordinate 4,667 of JAUIMX010001067.1, forward strand.
GTGAACAAATGTATCAGTTTCAAGCGTAAATAGTTTATTGTTGGAGAGATTCAGCTGATTGTCAACAGTAGCTCTTAGTAGCTCACTATCAATAAAGGCACGTTTTGCGTAAAATATTTTAGGGAAGTGCACATGTTTGAATATTTCCGGTTGTAGGTACTCCATTTTATTTTGCGACATATCCAGATTTTTAACTGTCAAACTACCGATAGATTCAGAGATGCCTTTTATTGAATTGAACGATAGATCCAAATGTTGAACATGTACATCGTCAAACTGGTCCATTTTTAGTTCCGTTATGTTGTTATTGTTGATTTTCAAAAATTTAAGTTCTTTGAACTTATCGAATATCCCCAGTGGAATCGACGAAATTTCATTTTGTTGCAAGAAGAGCACTCTTAAATTTGTTGGAAAACTGTGAAACGCTGTTTCGCGCAACGTTTTCACACCACTGTTACTTATATCGAAAATAAGTCCTCTGAAAGTTGAAATTGTATCTTCTTCCACAATCGGTAGGTTGCAGTTACTGCATTTCAACTCTAATATTTCAAAAAGTGATTCGTTGATTAAATTACGAAATTTGTTCTGTATGTTGGTGCATACTATGGTCAATTCATCTACTTCACATTTTTGAGCTTGCAGGCCACCAAAAATATATACGAACAGGAACAGAAAACCCCACATTTTGTTCTCAACACAACTATTTGTTGAATGCTTAAACAGATCTTCAAGGTGATTGATAAAATGAACTGGCGTGACCCCAGTAAGATAAGCATTGAATAATTTTGTTTTGTTTGTATGTCAAATGTATTCATATTTCGAGTATACTCTAAATACTGCGTGATTCCAGTTTTGCTAGTTAGTTCATATGCATATCTGCGCGTGCGCAAGGTTTGCGATAAGTTGGTGGGTGGTTGTTGGGAAATTTTCGAACGAAATTGGTTACTTATATCGGGCGAGGCAAGTTGGTTGGTAGCTGGCTTTGTTTACGGGACCATGCAGGCGGTTTCAGGTTGGGGTTATGCACTCTGCTTTGTTCAATGGGGGAGGTTTGCCAGAGGTATTTCTAGATGGAGTTCACCTCCAGTTTGACCAGAGGTAGAGCCGTGTTTCTTTGCTGAGTAGAGAGGGTGATGTCATTAGCGCGTGCTCAGGTTCCTGGTGGTGGTTCCTTTCCGGATAGGCGAAGGTAACCGTTCTGCACGTGATCATGAAGACGTTCAATTTTTTTTGTAGTTTCATTAATTTGCGGGGATTTTGAGGATGTTGTAGTTTTGGCAGAAGCTGTGCCCATGTGAGGGAGGTGATTGGCTTGTCAAGGGGTCAAATAGTGTAGATTGTGAGCGTGTGTGAAGGCTATACCGCATTTGTGGGGACTACTGGATATTTGGGCTTGGTCTTTGTGAATTTTGAACAGTTGTGACTTCAATTTTTCAACTAGAACTGCGTGATTGTCAACCACTTGTCCATGTTTGCATTCTACTTGCTACAGTTTGCCTTCGGTGTATCCTGTGCCTCTGTGTGGTGGTGGTGTGGTGTGGAGGCCAATACAAACATACTTCGCACGTCGTCACGGCAACTTCGATCAAGAAATTTTTGTACGGGTTTTCTATGCAAAGTGGCGAAATGGAATGAGCTCAGAGTTTGTTGCGTTAGGCTGTAGGGCGGGCTGGAGGTGGATTGTGTCGGATAAAGCGTGGGTGTGGATGGGGTGGTTCGGGATCATGTGGTCCCATTTGGAGGTTGATGGTGTGGCTGTTTAGTATCCATGAAGTTTGGCTTCGGATGTCTAGGAAGCTTTATGGTTGTGAGATGTTTTTCACATAAGATTTTGCTCTCTACTGTTCAACTGATGGTTGTCTCCCTTGTATCGGTTTAGCTCTTTCCTTGTCTCTTTCTCTTTCTTTCTCCCGCTCTCTCTCTCTATTTCTCTCTCTCTCTCTCTCTCTATTTCTCTCTCTCTCTCTCTCTCTCTCTGTCTATCTCCTGTACAAAAAATTCGTATGATTATAACTTCACTAAAAGTGTACTACATATAAGAATAATTGGAGCAAATTGTCACTTTCATTAAATCCAAGTGAGTCAAAAGTAATCTCTTGGTAATACCAACTTTATTAACTTAATGGTTCGAATTTATGATGTTCCGATGCCAAAGCGTTCGGAAGGTGAAAACTTGATCCTAATCGTTGATTAAGCTCTTAGATTCAAAAAACGTATTACCAATTGCTTAAAAAAGCATGTGGAGCGTTAAGAGTTTTATATCAGCAACGCCATTGTTTAGATTTCAATACCAAGATGATGCTTTGTGAAACGGTTGTCTTATCGCAACTTACCCATGGAGACGTCGCGTCGTGTATGGTCCTTGCCTCGATAAAACTGATATTGATAGAGTGCAACGACTGCAGAACTGTTGTTTTCGTTTTATCTTAGGAATTCGTAAGTACGAATGGGCTCATGGGCTCCAATAGTGGCACAACTTAAAATTTACTTTTAATGTTGGCATTTGAAAGATAAATTGAAAAAAAAACAATAAAATCTAAATTATTCACATATTAATTGGCCCTTTTAGAGGAGGTATCAACTTGAAGGTAATTTTTGTTAGCAAACTAGAGCATTTCTTATGCACTTCCTTTAGCAATGAAAACTTTAAACTCTCTTATCTCAAAACATAATTTTTTGAGTTGTGCCGCTATTGCAGCCCATGAGCGATGTGTCCTATACTTTGGAGTCTATATATTGGCTCAACATGAGTAATCGTCGGAAACTTTATTTTCTTTTCCAACTGCATAAAATAATTGCCAACACAAACCTCAATATCTATATGAAAAAATTAAGTTCCGGACAGATGTTCATCATTTGAATCTGCGGCCCTATGCCCTTGTGCTCCTAAGCACAATCACAGTTCCGGCTTACAGGACCAAACTTTTTAAAAACAGCTTTTCATACAATGCCGCGAGCTTGCTCAACAAAATTCATCTTCCATTGAGTTTAAGATCAAGTTTAAGATCAAGCTACAAATGCAGAATGGATAGAATGCTGGGTGTGATCTCATTTAGGTTATGACGTCTGGGGGTTCTTCTTTGTGAAAGTGTTTTCCCTAGAAATTAAATTTTTTTTATAAGTTCATTCTTTTCTTAAAAATTCAGGATTTTGTGTGGTATTTTTATCTGAACAATTTTTTCCAACTGCAATCTATAAATTTTCAGTTTTTGGGTTGGACCAATAAAGACTCTTTATTATTATTATCATTGATTCGTAACCGCATGTTTGTGAAAGTGTTTTCCCTAGAAATTAAATTTTTTTTTATAAGTTCATTCTTTTCTTAAAAATTCAGGATTTTGTGTGGTATTTTTATCTGAACAATTTTTTCCGACTGCAATCTATAAATTTTCAGTTTTTGGGTTGGACCAATAAAGACTCTATATTATTATTATTATTGATTCGTAACCGCATGTTAGGTATATTGAATGCTAGAAATTATTCAGGTTTACTTCTGTGTAAATAAATCGCCAACGAAAATTAAACATCATTCTGCCAACAAGAGAATTCATAGAAAATTTAGGGAGTGCCTGGTTCAAATAGTTTATCGATGAGCGACTAAATTTAAGCAATTTCATGGGTGATATATTTTGTGCACCCTTCTTGTAATAATTAGACATTTTTGGCTCAAGTTAAAATCCTGAATGCCCATTAATAAACACAATTCATATATTTAAATTTTATAAAAATATAGACACCAATCTCAGCACAAGTAAGGCATTTTAAATTTTCAGTAAAATTTGACAACCAACAAATTATGCGGTGTTTCCAAAAACTTCCCTCCTTCAAAAAGGACGTCATGCATTAAAATTTCTCTGCAAATAAGTTTCCAGCCGAGAAAGCCAATTGTCATTGAGCATAATATGAAAATTAGTCGCGAAAGTTTTTGTCTTAAAGTTATAAAAGGATAAAAAATATGGGATTCCCTTGATGATGATCCTCGTGGAGGAGGGCGCTTCTCCCATAGAAATACTCCAAACAAAAAGACCTCCCCATTATCGTTAAAACTTACGAGATGGCATTACGTTCAGAAGATTCTCCCCATCATCCCTGTTTTATAAGCCTTCTTCGCGATAGTGGCCACACAATGGAATAATTAAGATTTATGGTTAGAATCCCTCTTACAGACCATCAAACTTAATGTTAAGCTGTTTCTTTTTACAGAAACATCCTCAAATTATCATTATTCTCGAATAGAGGCGAGATTTGTGGTTCATTCTGAGGAGAAATTGCCGTTTAAAGGATTACAAAAAGAAAAAATCGTCGGGGACAGTCTTATCTAAAAATACACTTACCTTGAATAGATTAATGTAGGTACGCTGTGAATGTTCTCAACCCTTGACCGATTACGTGACTGGACATGTGCATTCTGTGAGACTGCGATAGGAAAATTGCGTTGAGCTAATTTTTTATCGTTGTTAACAGTGGTAAATTGAAGTTAGATTCATATGTTGCCAAGAATTAAATTTTTATAAAAAAATTATCAACAGAAATCAAAAAATTTGGCAATTTTTGATTTATGTACATCGGTGATTTTTGAATTCATTGTGGGAATATTTTTTAAAGTGAATATTAGATAAATTGAAAAAAAGTGTGTTTTGTATCTATAATAATAGTGAAAAAGAAACTGTTGTGAGAAACTACTAAATATTAAGTAATAAATTGACCTGCAGCGTGCTCTAAAGATCCTAATTTACATAATCATCACACCCTCAATGTTGCGAACTGAGTGAATTTGTTTATCTTCAAGAATTTCATCTTCCTCATTATTTTCACTTTCTCTCCGCCAAACCACTGTTAAAATGAAATTTGTGATCTACTAAAAAAGTAACAAACCAAATGCGCCTCAAAAAACTTTCGCTCAAGTAGTTGATGTGCAGGTGGAATACATAGAATATTGTTGCGAAGGAACAGCCGATTCAAGAATTTCAAGAAATTAAATAATCGCTGCAGTCTCACAGATGTACGTGAGAAGTTAAGGGTTAAAATGAACATTGATTTTCAATTCCTGATTTCTATTACTAAGTCATCAGCACCTACCCGTCAAAGATTAATTTAATTTAAAAAAAGTGATAATATGCTTCTAACCTCCAGCGAACACTCCTACCACTACAAACAATGGTTCTGCTTCAAGCCAGTCGTCCACCTAAGCTGGAGCGGAGCGGTGCGGAACGGGATCTACACTATACTGTGTTGACATAGCTTGGTTCCCGTCGTCCATCGACAATGTTGGCTGACAATTGACTACATAACCTATTTCGTTTATTTACTACCAACGGTATGACACAAGTGCTTTATATACATCGAAGAACACATATATTATTTCAATAAAATTTTGTACCTTTGTTTTAAAAACATTTTGTACCTACCATCATTTGAATTGCATGCAGCAGACGGGTGTGAAGACAGCAACGCTTGTGGCTAGCAACGGTTTGTGTCCTAGCTAACTCGTCGGCCGGATAAACAAAAGTTAATTTCCTAAAACTATGAACTGCACGATCAATTTATTCAATTTTTCCAAATTGTTTCTATTCCATATTGAACTATAATTAATATA
>JAUIMX010001068.1:0-10261 GCA_033557805.1 Phaenonotum sp. SLE1380
CCGCGGTCTCCGTATACCTGCTCAGAGTGTGCGATTTAATTTGCAGAGGCGTATACTCATTATGCCCCATAGCGTTTTCTATTTTGCCCCGGTCATGGGGCAAAATGGGAAATTTGTCATCTTCTGTTTACTTCTTATTAAAAAAAAAAGTTTGATTTAGCGCCTTGAAAGAGTATTTTCAAGTGTTAGTTTTGTTTAAAGAAATTTTCATATAAACAGTTTGTTTTTGATATTATGACGTTTTTTTCTTAGGTATCCCATTATGCCCCACCTTCCCCTACATTCGGCGAGTCTATGTAGTGACGCCATCAGCGTCACTTTTGCCGTTTGGTTAAACTGCAAAACCGATTACCCTATCACCAACGGTCAAGTTTTGAATTACTCTCTAATTTCATCTCTCTCAGTCACATATAAGCGCGCATTGTACTTGTTACAAATCAATGTTTGAGAAAAGAATCGAGCAACACTCACCAAAAATGAACTGATAATTCAATTATTGGAATATGTTCTGTCGTTCCAACCGTTGCGTTGTTTGAACTAACGTCATCAGCGTCACCTTTGACGAACGGACAAAAGGTTCAAGATGGGAAATATTGACAGTATAGAAAAGAAAAAAATATAACGCTTTATTAAAATTTGTTCATAATGTATCAACACATTTTACACTATATTATAAACAAACTATACAAATTCAAAAATAACACTCTGAACATCCTATAAATGTGATCAGGAACAACAAAAAACAAAACAAAAAATAATATTAATCACTTCGCGCATGTCTATGACTAGTAATATTTAGATCATCACTTTCCAAAGGTACATTATCATGACCCTTTACAGTGAACGTAACGTAGTACCGCTTATTTTGGTCCAGACGATCAGCTGGCAGTGATATGACTTGTTTGTCGTTACCATGAGATAATTCTAAGGTAACAGCTTTCTTGGTTGATATATGAGGAAGGAAACCTTGGGGTTTACAATCAAACCCAATCTTAGGAATCGTATGATGGTCCAGTTTGGGCACTGGAAAGAAATTTTGCTCCTGAGAAATGTATGCAGAGAAATACAAGGTGATTACACGAAAACAAAACACAAAAACTGGCCAATTTTTATTTCAAGGGAGACATCTTTTCATTGATTTCTAACTACTGGGAATCGGAAGACCTTTAAAATGATATATGTATGTATCACATGACCCCTTTTCAGATTTGAAAATTTCAAAGGGTTGATATCCCCTGCTTATGGGTTGGGTTCAAAGAAAAATACTAATAATGGCATCTAAAATGATATTCGCAAGTAAAAATCAACATCTCCTAAACCAATCGGTCGATTTTTGAATCAAACGTAGAAATGTGAAGATTTGAAAGTGCTTTCATAAGATAGATGATTCGAACCCATGTCCCATTTGGAAATGGTGTTGCTACCCACACCTAAAGGGTTGAAGTTAATAACCAATAATTGGTATGAAAAGATATCACCATTGAGATAAAAATCAATCTGTTATTGTGTTTTCCCTTCAATCATTTTCCATTGAATTATTGAGTCTGTTCTTTCTCGTGTAGACACTTTGTCTGTTGTATTCAAAAAAAAAGATCCAACGATAGAAATGGTCTAAATACGCCTATTTGTCATTGGTTAGTTGTAGACCAGTTTCCGATATTGCTATAAGCAAGACACTAATCTGATTCCATATAAGCATATATAAGTTTCGATGTTATATTGCATAAACTGCACCAAGTGCTTAATTTTTTAGCTCTTAAAACTCTACTGCACAGAAAGAATCGCGATATTCAGCATTTGTAGCTGGATTGACTCAAAATACCGCTTGATGGAGATGGATTAAGGGAAAGATAATTTAAATATCTGTACAAAAAGCTAAAAAGCTTTTATCTAGCTTCATGAATAACTGAATTATCAGTCTGTTAATTTGACAAACCCTTGTTGATTATTTACCTAATTCAGGGCTCAAGCCAATGACGGTACATCAAAAAACCATCTCAGTACATCAAAAAAACTATCTCATAATTAAACGAAGCACTACACTAACCCCAAATTTCATAATAAGCAGTGTTACTCGCGCTAAAAAAGTTGATATAAGTGTTGTAATCCTACCTCTAATTCTAGCAGGAGCATCCGTAGAATAATCCAAGATCGGAAAGCACTAGGTTCCACACATTTTCACTAGAAAAAACCATCACGATTGAGTTGTAATCAAATGTAAACAAACACTGACTTGGATAATGCAGCATGGCGGAATAAAAACAATACCCTAACGAACCACGTGACGTCCAGTGGCGGTTGTTATTAATTTAGCGGGAAATTGAAATGGGTAATGATAAATAGGTTCAAAAATCACTAACTCATGCTAACACAATTGTAGCTTTAACAATTCTTTTATCATCATCAAAATATTTATGAAAATTTGTTTAAAACCTATTAGCTTAAATTTGGTTTTAAGCATTGAGTATTATTCGTTGTTTCAAGCATGCTATGCCATATCAAGTCTCATTTTTTGCGAAGGTGAATATAAAACTCTTGAAGCTTTAAAAATTACCAAATGCATGGGATATTACTGTTATAAGTCTCTTATTACCTAATTGCTTTTAGCGTTGCTTCATTTTTCACCCAACCCTTCCACCACGAGAGAAAGTTGTGACTTTAGCTACTACCCACCACGTGATTTATGTCAACGACAGTTAATTGTTTTATTCGCGCCATTTTGCAGTTCGCGGTGTTGTTACAAGTGAAGTAGTTGTTTATATTGTGTTTAAAGACAGAAAACGATCTTTTTCACCAGCAAAAATAACTGAACACTCTGCTTTCAACGACAGAAAATTGTTTTATTCGCGTCATGTTGCATTTCGCAGTGTTTTCACAAGTGAAGTGTTTGTTAACGTGTTTGAAGATAGAAAACGAAGTTTTTCAACGGTGAAATTGACTGAACACTCCGCTTCCAACTATTAGGAACTTAAGTTACAAGAATCGGCGTTGATTAAGGTAGGATTTCAGTACTTATATCAACTTTTCTAGCGCGGGAAAGATTGTTTACCATAGAAAGTTGTGGTTGGAACACGTCGTGTTTGATAATGAGTTTATACACTCTCCAAGAAATTAAAGCACCCCATAAACTCCTGTTTTAAATTATCGCATCACTACAATTACTGTGTGATAATGTAAAACGAGATAGTTAGAAAATGTGTCAACGCCAGTACTGATCAACGCACATTTGATTATGGTATTTATGTTTTAATTTCAAGCAAAAATTCTTGATACCAACCAAAAAAACATTCAATAGATTTTAGATCTCACTGGCTTACAACCAATCTATTTTGAAGACCATTTCTATTTAACGTTGGTTAATATTAATATAACAGTGTATTGCATAATGTGAGTGTATTAAAAAAAGAATAAGAAGATAAAAGTGTTGAATATACTAACAATATGCTGCACAGGGTATCCCTGTATATGCATGAGTGGCATGGAGACATCTGTGAGTGCTTTGAGTGCAGAAAAGTGGATTATTTGGGGTTTCTGGAAGACCTCTTAAGTGCTCCGCGCCATTTCTCTGTAACTTCCTCAGAGCATGGTAAAGAAAATGTTCAAAGCCTTTGAACGTAAGGTCTTCAGAGTTATATCTACCCACACCAACAGTTGAAGCACATGACTTGTGATAGGCATCTATGGCTCTTTTGACTAAAACTGCTTCGTTGTGTTGGCCTGATCTTATCTGGAGACGCTTGAGGTCTAATAGGTGTTGGAAGATCTTCCTCTCAAGGTGGTACCTGAAAGTGAGTTGCTTTGGTTTGGTTTTGATTTAGTTTTGGTTGGGTTAAGGTTTGGTTTTGGGTGTTTTTTTTTTAATTAGGTTTGGACTTGATATTTTTATTAGTGTTGGCCATAATCGAATAATTTCAACGATCGAATGATCCATAATCGAATGATGTTTTAAATAGTGTTGGTTATAATCGAATGATCTAAAACCGAATGATCATAATTGAATGAACCAAAACCGAATGATCATAATCGAATGATCCAAAACCGAATGATCATAATCGAATAAACTATAATCGAATGATCTATAGTCGAATGATCCATAATCGAGTGATCCATAATCGTAGAATCGATTATTCCATAATCGAATGTTTCGAAATGCCTTAGGCTACTAAATAGTAATTACTAATTAGTAATATCACTGCGCCCGTTTGCTTGATATTGGGAGAAATTGATTATTCCATAAACAAACACCACTGGCTTTCTCTAAAAATAAGAATAAATGAATTGAAAAAAATTAATCATGAAATAATAATTCGTGAGAATTAGCTAACCAAAAATGAAGTTCCGTTTACGTTTTGACAAAATGTTATTGCCATAATCGATTATTGTCATTCGATTATGGCCATAATCGATTATTATCATTCAATTACGGTTATAATCGATTATTATCATTCGAATATGACCATGATCGGTTATCATCATTCGATTATGACCATAATCGATTATTATCATTCGAATATGACCATGATCGATTATCATCATTCGATTATGACCATAATCGATTATTTTCATCCGATTATGACCATGATCGATTATCATCATTCGATTATGACCATGATGATTATCATCATTCGATTATGACCATGATCGATTATCTTCATTCGATTATGACCATAATCGATTATTTTCATCCGATTATGATCATAAACGATTATCATCATTCGATTATGACCATGATCGATTATCATCATTCGATTATGACCATAATCGATTATTTTCATCCGATTATGACCATGTTCGATTATCATCATTCGATTATGACCATAATCGATTATCATCATTCGATTATGACCATGATCGATTATCATCATTCGATTATGACCATAATCGATTATTTTCATTCGATTATGACCATGATCGATTATCATCATTCGATTATGACCATAATCGATTATCATTATTCGATTATGACCATGATCGATTATCATCATTCGATTATTACCATAATCGATTATTTTCATTCGATTATGACCATGATCGATTATCGTCATTCGATTATGGCCATAACTAATTTTCATACACCGTACCTTCTGATGTTATTTTGAATAGTTTGCTGCACCGAAACCATATTGACTCCCCTCTCTGAGACATGCTTCCACTTTGCTGGCTTCACACTTCTCGGGCTAGGTTCAAATCCGGAATCTATAACATTACTATCGTAATCACTCCCAGCACTCTTGCCTCTAGATTTGGCCTTCTTTTTCCAACGTTTCTTCTTCCCTGTACTAGCCACATCTTCAATATCCGACCCACTGGCTACCTCGTTCTCACTGTACAAAATTCTGTAAGGTAAAGGTATGTTTGATTCAGACCTCGGTCTGATTCTATATTTTTCTTCACTTCCATCGCCCAGATTGGGTAAGGAAGGTATCCTGCTTTCGTGACTAGAATAAATCTTCCTTTCCCTATCCAAATACCTGTCACTTTTTGACAGATTCTTCCTCAGATTTGTACTGGTTGGTATCCTGCTCTTTCTATACCTTTCTTGGGGTCTATCTTCGCTCCTGAGTTCTTCGGATCGCGATCTGACCTTCCTCTTTGGACTTCTTGAAGAATGGCTACTTTTTCTCCTTTCTTCTCCACCTTTTTCTCCTCCAATCACAGTAAAACTTTTGTGGACTTTAGCTGTAATGCTGGATTCTGTCGAAGGTGTTGGACTGGTATAACTTTCTTCCCCTAGATCAGACTTGCTTTCTTCACTACTTTCTTCCAGACTCTTCTCTCGTTTCTTCTTCCGCCTTCTTTCCAATATCAAGGAATCTGCTTTTATCAATTTAGATTGAATAATATCAACTTTTTTCGTCCTATCCCGCTTCGTTTCTTCGCTCCTTTTCTTCAATCTATCCCCAGCTTCTTCTTGGCGCTCGGATTCAGTAACAGAATCGAAAATGTCTTGTTGGACACCGGACTCTTCGGTACTTTGGTCGCTTTTCTCAAAAAGTTCTTCTATCCGCGATGGGGACCTTGGGGTTTTCTTAGTTTTACCCTCTTTTCTTCTTCTCTTGTCGTATTCTTTCGCATTTTCGAACGCACTTTTGCTTTTCTTCTCTTTTACGTCGCGTTTCTTTCTTCTTTCCTTATCTTCAATTTTCTCTTTCCTTCCTTTCTTTTTCGCGCTTTCTTCTATTTTACTCGCTATTTCTTCTTTTATTTCTTTAATCAATTCCTCTTCTTTCACGTCATTGTCTTCTTTTGGTGATTTTTCTTCCTCGTGAGATTTCTTTTCTTTAGGAGATTTATCTTCGTCTTTTGATGATTTCTTTTCTTCTTTTGGTGATTTCTTTTCTTCTTTTGGTGATTTCTTTTCTTCTTTTGCCGATTTCTGTTCTTCTTTTGGCGATTTCTGTTCTTCTTTTGAATGTTTTTCTTGTTCTTGTTTCTCTAGGTTGTCTTCTTTTGCCTCAGTGTGGGTCCCTTGGCTTTCATCTTCTTTCAGAGAGTCGATTTCCCTTGATGTCGAGACATCTTCTGGCTTGCCGTCAGTTTCTTTTACCTACAATGCACAAATACTATACAGTTCATGGCAAATAATTTTATTAGAATCATTATTATTTAAAATATACAGTAGTTTGAAATAAAAACAATACTAAAAACAAACCTCGATAATGGTCTTTGTAGTTTCCTTGGTACTTGAAGATAAATCTTCTTTTTTCTTCAAACTATCAGAGTCGGATTTCTCCGATTTTTCTCTGGGACTCTCAAAAGAAGCAAGTTGTGAAGATATGGCCGCCATCTCAGCCACTTTCTTTTCAATTTCATCTTTGAGCTGGAGGATTTCTTCTTGTTTCGATTGCCTGCCTGACTCATTCAAAATATCTTCACTTTCCTCAGGTTTTCGGGGCGTTTCTTCATTTCTTCGTGCATCTGGTTCGTCTTTCTTGGGTGTTGTTTCTTCTTTTTTTGTTTCAGCATCAATTTTAGGTTCTTCTTCAATTATTTTACTTTGGCTTTCTTCTTTACTTCGAGCTGTTTCTTCTTCTTTGGGAGGTTCGTGAATAGATGCTTCAACAATAATATTTTTCTGTTCTTCTTCCTCGTAGCTTGTTAGACTTTGTTGATCTGGGTTGATGATGATGTTCTCTGATTTCACGGTCACGCTTTTTACTTTCTTCTCAATTAGTGAAGATGTTGTTTCATTTGTTTCTTCTTTTTCGATTGAGTATTGTGTGGATTTGTTTTCGTTTACGATTAGCTCTTTTTTCAGTTCGACCAACAGTTGGCGTTTGGTGATGGCGTTTTCTTCAAAAAGTTCTTTTCTTCTTGGGTCAGGCGTATCTTCCTTTGTTTTTGGACGCACTACAGCGGTTTTTTCTCTTTGCGTAGCTTCGATTGCCTTTTCTTCTTCAATCAAGTTCTCTTTTTCTTTAATATCAGCACTTTTTGAAAAAACTATTTCGCCGTTTTGTTTGTGCTGTATATTCACAGAATCACCTTTATTTGTCACTCTTATTTCACTACTATAATTCAATAAATTATTACTTTTATTCGTGTCAATTTCTGTTTCTTGCCTAGGTACTTTCAGACTGCTTTTATTTCTTTCCGTTCTCGAAGATTCGACCAAAGTTTCGGCGTCAGTATCAAGAAAATCTTTTTTTTTGTCTTGTCTATAGTTGAACTTTCTTCTGTGGCTTTTTTTGCCGCCTTTTTCGTCTTTTTCTTGTTCCCTATCACTGTCTGTTGTGGTCTCCCCCCAAAATGTGACGTCATCTCGAATCTGGAGGCTTATTGCGCTGTTTATTAGAGGTGGGTGCGGTCTCAAATTTCCCAGACGAGTCGCTGGGATTCCCCCGTGGCACTGTAAGAATTTTGCTGTTGATCTGAAGCCCCTCTGCAAGGCGCAGTCTAAGGGTGTCATGAATACGTTTTTGGAGGTCCTTAGTATTGGGTTTATTTGAGCTCCTGCGTCCAGTAATACCTACATAAAATTTCAAGAATTATTGAAAGTATTACATTGGCAAAATGAGTGCGTGAGTTTACGTAATGGCAACTGAAAAGGGTTTTTGAGCCCCGCACAAAGATCAGGGCATCTCAAAATACTAGATATAGGGGAGACTGGGGTATTGGGAGACATTGGTTGTTATTATTACAATAATTCAGTCTTTCATTTTCTTCGTTGGTAGTAATTATGTACATTCAATCAACAACTGAAAAATGAACAAAGTTTTAGGGTATCATAACAGATTTTATTTATATTATGCAAAAAACAAAAATGCTGTGTTGACTCTCATTACCCACATGTCTGGGTAATAAGAGTCAACACCGTTTGGTTGGATTAGTTTGGGTTTTCAGATGGTTATGCGTGGATTTCTTTTGAAGAATCTTTTCATCCAGTCCAATAGAACTGTGTGCTTCGTTTAGGTTTTCTACCCACTGAAATGCTGTTCTATACTATTAGTTTATTGTGAAACCATGAAAGAGGTTACTCAAGAGTAAAACACGTTCTGATAACAAATTTTTTTGCTCTAAATTGACGATATAGGATGTTTTCCTAATGTTGACGCACAAAACGTATCATTTTTTATTCTCCTCCATAAGTACGAGGGTGACTCTGATTACCCAAATGATAGTTATCAAATTTATTTTGAATTGTAACATGAACGACACCAGATATCAATCATATGATTTAATACTATCTAAGATCACCCTATGATGTATGTTGTAACATTTATTCAATAACTAATATCACAAATATTTGTACTTGGGGCACAGTTTGTTATTCCGAAAAATTTATATTAAAATCAAAGAAATGACATCTATGTTTTCCCCTGATGACGTGGGTGCTACTAGCGGTCAGTAGTGAATGGTTGCGAAAAAGATGTACTAACGCAGATCTCATGCAACATCGATGTATTTAGAAAATGACTTCGTTCCGTCCATTTTGAGTTGACCCTCATTACCCAGTGACTCCCATTACCCTGATCTCCCCTACTACCGCCAAATAACTTACTACTTCCAGTAGATGTTATGAATACTATGAATTCGTGGAAGGTTACACATGTCGATATAAGAGACCGTTCTGCCAGTACACAATTCATAAGCCAACTAATGGAGCATCCCTTCAGCTGGTTCACAGATGCATCGAAAAGTGATGAGTGTACTGGGCTAGGCATACAGGGTTGGGAAAATATTCGGACACGGCTCAATAACTTTTGAATGGGAAGTTATATCGAAATCAGGTTTTCGACATTGTCATGCACAATACAGGGTGTCTCGGCGAGACAGCAGGGCTAAAGTTTAGGAGGAAAGCATTAGTTTGGGAATTTAGTTTTTTGCAAATATTATATGGGTGATGGGAAGAACCTAAACAAAATATTCGCTGATCTTTCTCACTTCCGGTTGCACCGGAAGTACTAGCAACTTCCTTATTTAAATAGGGAAGACGACATACCACTTACATTTTTGGATTGGTCATAAAAAAACAAAAATGTTGATATCAAAATGTCTATACTTATCTCTAACCGTTTAAGAGATATTAATTTTTTAAAGAAATTATTGACAGATGCAATGTTTTCATAATTAAATTTTTACATGGTCAAATATTTGTTTATTTCTAACGCATGCCGGTAGTTTCGAGGGACAAGGGTCAGTTTCACTTGTTGGATCACTCCAGAGAGGAAATAAATATACAGGGGCTGTTTCATAAATTATTGAACCTGATGATTTCCAGTTAATTGAAACTCAATTTTTTCAAATGAAATGATATTATTTTCTTTCATTTTATTGAAAGGTGGTCAAAATATCTACACATTTTATTGAAGATATTCCTATGCTATCTCTTACCTTTTTCGAGAAATTAATTTGTTTCTATTTTGGACTTTTTTTTGGTTGTTTGATTATTTCTAGGGTGTCTATGATAATAAAACAATTGACTGTAGTTGATGGAGTAAATTGTCAGATACATTTTTTTTTTGACATGGCTAATTATTTATGGCGAGTGCAGTCGATTAATTGATAGAACTTGTCCTGAGTTCAATAGACGATGAGCGGTTCGATGGCCACCTCGATCATTGAATCTAAGCACAATAGTGTTTTTGGTTTGGGGATTTATTAAAAATAAACTGTATACAGTACCGCCGAGTACCAAAAAAGACAGGCACAATAGAATATTGAGCCCTTTTAATGAATTGTTAAGGGAGTTCATTCATCAAGCCATGGCAAACCGTACAAAAATACGTTTAGAACAAGGAAATGGACATTTGGAACATTA
>JAUIMX010001069.1:0-10261 GCA_033557805.1 Phaenonotum sp. SLE1380
TGTCTTAATCAAGAGTATCAGTGATTTCACACAATTTTATTAACTGGGCCAATACTTCTGGAACGGGGCTCGTATATTTGAGTTAGTAGTAATTTGCAAATAGATAACCTCTGTCGTGGACCGAGAGTCAGTAACTGTCAATTTTATTATTAATTTCGATAAAAAAATTGACGCTGGCACAGAGGTCGGTGAATTTTTGATTTTATCACAAAAAATTAAGAAGCTTTTTGGTGAATTGTTTCCTATCTTGGATGTCCTTAAAGTGCAACAGCTAATTAGTCGTGATGTATGGGTTTATTTCTATACTCTGGCGATCCAAGAGATGTTATCATAAAGATCAAAAGTATCGAACTGCGAAAATACCATTTAACGTAGGAAATAAGTAAACAATATGATATAAAACAAAAGTTACTATATTGATTGAATCAATCTTAATTATTACATTCACTTTGTATATCTATCGTACGCCAAAACAATAGAATTTATATTACTACACACTTGGAATTCAAAATATCGATGTAAGACTGCCAAAGGATAGTTCAGTTTATGTACCAATGACCAACAGGTGGAAATCCCAACATAAGGCCCTGGCTTTGAAACCTGATTCAAAAGAAATGGAAGTAGAATGAATATGCAACCAAAATATGTTTAATTTGTTATAAGAAAGTAATCAACGTACCTTTTAACCAAGGCGAAAAAAAAACCTCGTGGTAATCAAAACCCGACCAACTTGTCGTGAATGAACCAATTCCAACAATTGGACTGTTCAAAATCAGTGCCTGAAGAAGAATTATATCCTCGATAATGCAGCATGGCTTAAATAATGCCGAAATCTCTTCAAACTACACGCACTCAATTTTACCTCGCAAAAAAATATTCCAACCTTAAAAGGAAGTTCCCTGTTTCGATATTACCAATACTACCAAACCTTACTTAAAAAATCAATAAAATCCCTAAAAGCGTAGATTATACCACCAACCATATACATTTAACTCCTGGTTGCATAACTCACCAAAATATACCGCTACAGCCTAAAAAAAAAACAGGAAAATTGAAAATGTCATTACTAAATTGGGTGAAATTGGTTAGGAAAATGATATCCGCCATAATTATAAGACTCGGTTGAGTAAGTTAATATTTCGAACAAGATTAGCGAAAGCAGGTCAGGAGTGGTTTCTGGATAAAGTGTCGACACCTATGGGAGGCTTAATGAACCGCCAACTCAACTCTGAAGAAAACTAGACCGATTAGTGAGTTGAGCGTAGAACGGCATCTGCTACAAACACTTTAGGAGCTCCCTAAGTCATTTAATCTCCATATAAACTACTTCAAAACTTTCGTACAATTGCCGGAACGTATTTATTGTTAAATGAAATTCATCTGTAGGCGTCGAAATGATCCATTAGTCTACTATTATGGAAGGGTCTGAGCTGGGATATTCAAATCGACCAATAATCCGCATTCTCATCAAAAATATGCAAATTATCCAGTGTTGTATTACTGATACAACACCTGAAACAAGTTGTATCACGTCGTTTTTATTATAACTCTTTTATTAGTGACATACGATGATTTGATTCCTGTTTTGGGATAAAATAAAAATAAAATGGAATAAAATGAAAGTTTACTGTTTAGGTTTCTGTCAGTGAGACAACATATTTTCGAGCCTTCATTCGTGGAATTACTGCTTTGCATGGGATGTCCAAAATTATGTCGATGGTGTCTCACTGACACCAACCTAACCCTCTGCGTTCTTTGTAATCGCAAGTAACTTTCTAAAATTTGGTGACCAGATGTACAAAATTTCCGAACTCTAACGTAAACTCTATTGTTATTTGTTTTACCTGGCCTGCGTGCAAGGTTTCTTTATGAAAAGTTTTTAAGAAAAAAGGAACCTCTCTTGAATCATCGGTACAGTTAACTGGTCAATTGTAGTGTTTAATTTTACCAATAAGGTGAAATTAAAAATTCAACAACAAAACCAAACCATACCAACTAGACCGAACCAAAGAAACCATCAGACCGAACCTTTTGGCAATCAAACCGAAAGACGATTTAATTGGGAACTCGGAATCAATATAAAATAACCTAGAAAATGATGCGTTCGTAATGAAAAAAAGTTATGTAAACATTAGACAGTCGCAGTCAGTTTATTTAAAACAGAAAGTTCAATTTCCATAATTGTATGCGCATCCCCTAATCTCCAGATGTCGTAAAACTACTATTTCGATGGTGTCTCACTGACAGCAACTTAACCGTACCCAAATTTACTGATATTTGGAGATATTTCTCAATTTTCAAGCTATTCAGGAGAGAATAAATATGATAAAAAGTTTCATATCACGCTTCCATAAAAATGCTTGTGCAGTTCGATTTTTAATGATAATGGCGCATCTTAGCAAATTATATCCATTTGTTATCATTAAGTTCCCAAGTACGAGTGGTTATTACCTCATAACTTTCATTGCTGACATTTGGAAAATATTGAATCATATTTACAAGGAAGATAAAATGTTCAAAATTAATCGGATTTTCTAGTATAATGAAGGATCTTGCAATACATAGAAAAAAGGGTCTTCTATTCTTAAGCAATCGGTGCAAAAATTTGTTCTGGTTTGAAGGTTTTATTCTGTTTATTTTTTGATAGAATGGAAAACTGAAATCTTCATAATATGGTGGTAGTTTCGCACTGATTTGTTTAAAATAAAAACAGTTTGAACATAGTATCACAAGTCCCATCCTCAGATTTTGAGATCTTAACAAAAGTTATGCAATGCTGAAAAACATACTAACCAGAAGGTACCTATTTTGAAACATAAATTCACCTGCTTTTTCCATTATGTCTCTCTACTTTACCATTTGGTTGAGTTTTGAAATTTCAACTTCCTTGGGCTTCAAATTAAAGTGCAACCACATGTTTTCTCATAGACAAGCTGCGTATTGTTCAATTGAATTTGAATAAAATATGAATTATCGTGGATATTTGTTCAACAATATTCCGACTTGAACATTTCCATAAAGTTGAATTCCTTTTTGAAAATTATTACTCAATATTGTTCGAAAAAAAGCGGGAAAAGTATTTTCCAAAATAAACAACAAATAATTCAGAGAATATATTTCGTGGAAGTCTGAGCGTACCCGTGATAATAAAAAATAAATAATAATAAAAAGGGTAACAAAAGTGAGGTTAAGGGTTTTTTCTCCCAACCAAAAATCTTGTTATCTTTATATTATACACCTGGTTATTGCGGCAAAAATAAAAGTCGGCTGCGGGTGTAGGAGGCGTTCCGTTTTATAGTTCCGCTTCCGCTACCGTAACGTGTCTTACATTTGATCCGACCGACTGCGCCATTTGAGAGCCAATTGCCCCCAACAAAAGGTGGATCTATTCCCTTATCGGGGATTTACACAGGGTATCGTCGTGCGTTACGCCTATAAGACTAGTTTTTCCCCACAAAGGGCCGAAAAACGATCTACTGCAAACCTTTTCGAGCGATATATTGCAGTTTTGTGAATCTTTGCAAATACGACCTTGTCAAGCAGGATTATCAATACAATGTTGTGAAGTTATTAATCTGGACGATAGTGGCCGCGATACAGGGTAACCAACCTAATCAGTGAGGTGTAAATTCGAACTAATATGACCTGTCCTTCCACAAGAGCTTAATTGTGTGCAGTTAATTCCTGATGGGTTGCAACACCCTCAGTATCTCGTGTCATCAATTACCTATCGACGGCTGCCGATCCAGACGTGGTATGAAGCTAACTATCTCGCCAGATAGCTCCCTACAGCAATTGCTTCATTGAAACGACCTCCCTTGATTATCTCAATTAAAAGCAATTGTTTCACGTTCGCCAGAAAATTTACTAGTTAACCTTGCTGTTTTTTTTGTACGGGACCTTTTGCTATTAAATATCACAGTGGCACTATTGGGGATCGTTTATTGCTGACTTTTCAAATACTGCTTTTTGTGGTTTATACATTTATTCATGTCTTCATCAATGTTCAAGTACGGAAAAATGGTGCGTATAAAAATCAAAATATTGCCTTTGAATTAAAAAGATTGATTTTGCTTCTATTACTGGCCAGGCTTTTTGCTTAATGTTCATTAACCAGATCAACAAATACAAATTTTGTTATACCTTGTCCCAATTTGTAATGTCTTGCGCAGTCGCAAAAATCTAATCTAGCAAGAAACGATGTAGTGAGATCTTTTATGTATTCTTGAATTTTATTCATCTGTAATCCTACATTTGGTCATCCAAACCGGATAAGCATAGCATAACAAAAATCTTAGAAGAAATTTGTATAGCAGTAGAACACATTTTGTTTTGAGAGGTATCTTTCTGTTTATTATTGAATATAAAAGCATAAGCTTGATTTAATTTGGTATCAATATGGTAGCTCCAATTTAATTTTGTATCCATGTGCACTGCCAGATATTTTAGAGGCTCGTCTTTACTCAGCCAAGGTATCTTCTGATTGTTAACAATAATGGATTCCATGTGAGGTATTCTCGGAAAAGTAAATATCTTCAACTGACATTTAGATGGATTGAGACCGAGCCCATACCTCACAAACCATCAGTTGATATTCATAGATCTTTGGAGCAACTGACGTGCTAGTTGGAGATCTTCATTTTGAAAGATTAACACTGTATAGTCAGCAAAAGTAGATATAGATGTGTCTATGAGCTCGGGAACGTCATGTGTGAATATCTATAAGATTGGGCCCAGTTCATTTCCCTAAGGCACACCGGTCCTCATTCTCTTGATATTGGATATAGCAAAGGTGATTCCCACAGAAAAGGTTCTATTTAGTAAGAAGGATAAGATGATTGCAGTGAGATATCCAGATTATTGTCATCAGTATTTTTCAATCTAGTCTCAATGCATCTTTCCAGTAATTTAGAGGTTGTGTTTAATAAACTAATGAGCCCATAACTAGCACAATTGTTGCAATTTTTTCCTGCCTTATGAAACAAGAGGACGTGCGCATGTTCCCATGTGACTGGAAAATAGCCCAGTCGCAGGTATACATTGAATAGACCCGCGAGAAACGATTGGCCATGTCAAGCGTAGTTACATTGAATAATCAATGGTTGTTATAAGGAGCCATGGAAAAACAAAAAAAGAAAACAAATATCAACTGATTTTTGATTAATTATCGTTGTAACTTTGGATGTTACTCATTTAGTTGAATTACGAGACTCTTTCTAGATTTATTAGAAATGTTCACTAAAAGAAGAAACTTTTGACACCAGTATAAAGCTGTTAAATCTGTCGAAAGTGAGTGCACAAAGCAGGATCTAATTCAATGTAGCCATGGTGCATGGACTCTCCAAAGTTTTTGACGTTAATTACGCGGAGTAACAATGCCCAGAGAAGTATTTTTTTTTTGCTTTTGGTCTGCGGCAGCTATGTCCGTTCAGGGTAGCCGTCCATACAATTAAAAGTGAAAAATATTACCCCTATTCGCAAGTGTTGGCAGACAGTTGCGTTCCATGCACACTGCAATATGCTTGAACTAAAATATTTCGCACAACAAAAGGTCTGCGAATGGTATGCGTTTTGTAGGATACTCTCTGACTACGTCCCATGTTTCAACAGATGAATATTCTATTGTGTTTCCTCGTAATATCATTTCACTTAAATTAATTGGATTTTTTAAATAGTATTATCTTTTCGTTTTGAAGTTGTGGAGTAAGTACATTCAGATTATTCCGGTGTAAAAAGAAAACAGTATTTTATCGATGTTTTAAGCCATACAGTACAAATAATAGCTAGTATGATAGAAAATACGTTTTCTACTACAGAGTGAGCCAAAATGATTGACCGACGTTCAAATTTCCCGCCAAGGGATGAAATTTTCATAGTTGGCAGTACTGTTGGCCAAATATCACCCATAGGCGTCTCGAAATAGTTGTCATTATGAAGAGGTTAGGTTCAATACAAGATAAATTTTAATTAAACAATTAGGGAATTTTTGGGCTCAAAAATTCAATTAGATAGTTATCAATCGATTATCCATTTCTTTTGTTGCTCAATGAGAAGATATTTATGCAATAGAGTTGTGTTTCATGGAAAATAAATTGTCAAATGTTAGGAGCGCCACTGAAAATATAAGACGTTTGGTTACAAACCCTGATTCTAACTAGATAGAACAAAATTCTTGACTTCTTTCAAGCGGGAAATTCAAACGTAGATCAATAATTTTGGCTTATTCTATACTATTAAGAGAAGAATTAATGAAAAATTCACTCGATTGAAAAATAATAGTTTCATTTGCTATTTGTTACTACAAAATTCAAATTTCTTAAGTTACTGCAAATGTTGAAAGTTTAAGGGAAAAATCTTGGAAACAGTTGAAATTAGACATGATGGGGTCTATTCTCGACGTTTGTCAACTGATTGACGATCATTTCAAAGTTATTTTGTAGTTGATAAATGCCAAGTAATTATTTGCATTTGAGTTCAAATGATCGGTATCCATTCTTGAGATTGTCAATCGCCATTCGGCGACTCGGAATAGGCATTTATTAACTAGGAAAATAGTTTTTACTTGATGGACATTTAGTCGACAAACGTCGAGAATAGGCCCCAATATTTGACATCAAAATGTATCTTTCCCAATCTATTCCATAAGGGGCTTTGATAATTCGTGTTGTTACTTAGTTGTACGGACTGTATGTATTAGTTTTATTCACACATGCATTTGTATTTTGAAAATTTTTTAAAACTGTTTGTTTCTTTATTGCTTTTATTCTGACGTTTGTAACAATTTTTATTGAAAGGCACAAATAAACTTCTGTTCTATTCTATTCTATTCCATTCTATTCTATTCTATTCTATGTTTTTGCTTTTATTTCTTGTCCTTTGATATATTGAGTGAAAGATAAGTTTCCAGAGATCAACACTACCAAATAGTTGAACTGTTTCACCATTTCTATTCTTTGTTCCTCTAACCTTATGTTTGGAATATGCTCTAGTCGCATTCTTCTATTTAATATCATTGTTTTTTTCTGGGGGTTCAGCTCTAATCCTAGTTTGGTTAATTCGTTGTCGATCATGTTGATGGCCGTATTGGTGCTTCTTCCAAAAGTATATATTGTCTCGATTCGCGTTTAATATGACCAAGTCATCGGCAAGGAATATCTAGACCACATCTGGTAACTTACTTCACAATTCAGATATGTTGTGACTAAACAAAACTTTGCATATAGGACTACCCTGAGGGAGCCCATTAGTGTTTATTCTGTTGTTATTCTCTTTTTCATGAGGGTGACATAAGGGTTTATTACATCCACAAGTAGGTTATTAGTTATAATATTGTGATTGACATCATCATACGCCGCCGTCATGTAAAAATGTTACTGAGACCCTGTTGTCATAGGAAAGTTGTACCATGATTACATTTAGTACACATGAAAGCAGGGATACCAAAAAAAAATTTTATTCATTTTATAATATTCACGTTGTTAAACAATTGCTCCGTTTACGGAGGAGCAATAAGATATATGTCTCATTCTGGGAAGGTCGGTTATTTCAATAAAGGTGAAAATAGAAGTTGTTGCTTCGAATGAAACTGCACTATTGTTTAATAAAGAAGGAAAAAACTATTCCCTTGGTAGGATATTTCAATCAAGATAATAGAGTTTTCGTTTAGTCGAAAAACGTTACAACCCTTTGAAAGGCAATATATTACTATGGAACTGACATATCCTTCAATCGCAATTGGTTTCACTTCGAGGATAATAAGGAAAAAAGGGTAAAAATGTCGGGCGAGGTAACCATCCACCGATAGCAGACTTCGATAGTGAGATGTAGTGGCTAGAGCGGACCCACCGTAGAAAACAAGAAAACTAATCCTTTGTGATAAATGATCGTGAAAAGCGTCAGGTCGGTATAGTAGAACACTGTTCTACCAACCGGTTCATGTTAAACTAATAATAAAACTTGGCGTGTTCGGTGTTAGACGGCAACTATGAAATATCGATGGATCGTTCCGCATTTTTGGATGTAGATTAATTGACTGTTTGATCTGTACATTACTTTTTCCTATTTCTGTTCACAATACAAAACGAATATTTCAAGTCGAATTAATATTGCATACAATTTTTAAGTAGAATTGTTTGCCTTTTAAACAAAAGGGCCTAGGGTAGCTGATGTATTTGCGCTACAAAGATATTTAATAATTCACCTTCCAATTACGGGCTTATGTTATTCAGCAAATGGACAGAACGGACGAATGAGCCGGAGCATCCTGTTCAATCACTTCAGCTAATATTTGGAATATGAATGGTTTCGCTAATATGCAATCAAAGCGCCATCCAATGCCCACAAACAGGGGTGCCAATCGGCCTACTTCACGTTGATACTCTACAAATACCTAGGGTCCTCTTGCATCTGTTTATTGTTTGATAGTTTGCCTTGTAATGCGAGATTTAATCGATGCTCTCTGTACTTGACAAGAATAAGCCTAATGTTCTGTACAATAATGAGATGGCGGGTTGTTATACCACGTCATACCCTGCGGCAGCAGTTCTCTAATGATATCATTAGTTCGATGCATTTATGCATCTTTATTTTTAAATTTTTTCAATAACAACTCAAAGAGAATTCTGTCAATAATGAGTATAAATACATAGGTAAGAGTATCTTTATTTGCTGCGAAGGACCAATGCCATGATTAACAATGTAGGTTATTATTTAAATGAACAACTTCAGTGCTGTCATGTCGCATCAAATGTCTGGCACTTCCAGTTCGACATTTTTAGTGTGAAAACAGTCGAAACGTTTTGAGTACGAATATTTTATTATTGACCATCACTTGAGAAATTTATCTCGATCAAAATATGGGAATAAAACGTGATTATTTCCGAGCGATCATTTTTCGAAAATTTTCGACGTGGATCACTTCAACAACACTCCATCAATGAAGGAAAGTCGACTTTTGGTGATGAAGTATCATGAAAAAACTCTGTATGTTGGTGGCTTGCAGAACTATGGCTGTAGTTGCTCACGGATAAATTTCGTGAAGATCGTCTAAAATTGGATGTTTTGCCACACAAAAATTGATGATGTGTACGAAGTATTAATCAAAGTTTGCATGAACAACAGGCCGTTGAAAAATATCCTCCCAAAAATAAATGGGTCAGCTGGTCCGAAGAAACAATAAAAAACTACGACCTAGGTGCTTCAAATGTTGCTTATGACATCTACACAGGTATTGAATCTTGGATATGTGCATATGAGCACAAAATAAAACAGCGATCTACTGTATGGGTCTGCAAAGGCGAAGCAAATGGTCGCTCGTTCCTTCGAAATAACTGTACATGTAGAAACTGTTCTATTAAAGTTTAGAAAAATAATCAATTCTGAAGAGTACACAACTATTTATTCGCCTGAAGTGTTCTCTTAAATTCTGGAGAAAAAGCGGCAGCGGAATGTTATTCTTCACCACGTTTATGTGAGGTGTCATACACAGCCAACATATCGAAATGATCGTTGATGCAATCAAAACATATGTTCTGGAGATACCCCCATCGGAGATGAAAAGTAGCTACGAAAATTGGTTCTAGACTATATAAAATGTATTGATCATCATGGGGAGTATTTCGAGAAACAATAAAGCCGTAATAGTTCAATTATGGTTTCTGTGGGTAATAACTTTTCAGTTTCTCATAATTTTATCTGAAATTGCCAGGTATTGCAGAAGTAGTTTCATAATTATGCGACATTATTATATTAGCATGACCTCTGTTGTTGTTGGGTTAGAAAAAAAAAACTAATTCAATGGTTCAAACATGAAAAAAAATTATGCAATTTTCCCAATAAATTCACGATTACTTGCAATTTTTCAAGTGTGTATGGTTATACAACGTGATTTTGAAATAGATGCGCAAATTTTCCAAGCATATCAACGACATCAAAAAATGACGATTATCTTTATAAAATTTTTTCACAACTCTCTTCATAAGTGAGATAGAGCCCGTTGAAGGCCTCTTTTTGAAAACAGTTCTTATTTTCTTATCACCTATCTCGGAAACTTGTCGAGATAAAGTTATCAAATTTTGTTCACAGGATCAGTTTTTCGAGACAAATAGACTGACAATGACAATTTCCAAAAATTTTCTAGTTTTGACAGTTGAACAATGATTGTCAAATACAAATTTTGTTATAACTTTTTAGCCAGTTGAATTTTTGAACTTTTCATTTCAAAAAATTAAATTTCATGATTTTCTACGATAAAAAGGTCCTC
>JAUIMX010000106.1:0-15834 GCA_033557805.1 Phaenonotum sp. SLE1380
TATGACAAAATCTACATTTTTTCATTATTTTTGCAATAAGGGGTAGTTTTCACCCCTGAAAAATAAAAATCTCGGTCTGGCATAGGGTCAGCAGAGTCAAAATCCAAATTTTCATTAAAATCGTATAATAAAATGTAATTTTCTCCATTTATTTGCAATAAGGGTAGTTTTTACCCCTAAAAAATTAAAAGCCCTATTGGATTTTTAAAAAGAGGGTCAGTAGAGCTTAAATACAAATTATAATTAAAATCGTATGATAAAATCTAAATTTTTAATTTTTTTTTGCAATATGGGGTGGTTTTCACCTCTAAAAAATAAAAAGCGCGGTTCGGCATAGGGTAGATTTTGAAGAAGAAGGTCAACCGAGCCTAAATCCAAATTTTCATTAAAATCGGTGTTGGTTCTCAAAATTCTACAGTTTTAGAGTTTTTTACCGCTGATGACTGGTCTAGTTAGACAAAGATTCAAACTAGTGATTTTCAACTCTGTAGATAGGTACTCAGCATTCCACAATAATATTTGGTTGATGGGCAATCAAATAGTCCAACCCACTTCATTGTGCATTTTGTTGATTTGGCTTCTTTTTGTGTGCTCTAACACATGGTTTGTATATTTTACCGACAAAACCTAATTTCAGGACGAACTAATATGGCGTATGTTAAACTGGTTTGTCCTAAGCGACTTAGGATAAACAAATTTGGCCTAGGCCTGATATGCTTATTCAGAATTAATAATTCACCAGTCAAACCTAAATTAATTTGTCCCAGGCCAAACCAGTTCTTCCAAATACCTGTGGTGTGGTTGGCTTTGTTTGGTGTAGTAAGAAGACTTAACAACACTACACCACACCAAACAATCAAACCAATGAGTAATAAATGACAGGGGATTCCCTAAGTCAAGTTGTCCCAAAGTGTTAATTTTGTCACTTGTAATGATTCAATAAGTACCTCCTAGGTCAAACTAGTTTATTCTAAAATCGGTTTCATCTGGCAACATATACAGGTGTCCTATTTATTCTACAGAGTAGAATGTAATATCATCAATAGAGCACTTGATACAAAAAATTGATGGGTATAAAAGATTTTTCAATTTTTGAGGGCCATCTTTTAAAATTAGTTTCAACTATACAGTGCTCCCTTCACAGCAGCCAACTATATTTTTTTGAATGGAAACCTATATATTTTATTGAAAATTGGTATTCCTCATGAAAATTCAATATGGCCTCATCAAAAACATTGCTACGCTGAAGTTCACAGTATTCGAGATATTTCATATTTTTCAGTAAATATACCTTTTTCGAAGTATCACTTGATTCATCCGTATTGCCTACATTTGATACAGCAAAGAAATAATTTTTCTAGTATAAATGATAGAATGTGCAAAGCAGAAAATGACGTTAGTTCCGTCTTGTTATTCTCTTTTCAAAATGTTCTAAATTCAAAATTTTAAAAGGAACATTTGTATATCGTCACATCATTTGAACAGGTGTTTTGAGAGCTTCAATATACATATGTTTTGTAAGGAAACATATTTACAGCAACAAACTTTCATGAATAGTATCTTGTGAAAATGAGGAAGAAACTTTTTGTAGCCTATTTTAAATATGCTTTTGATAAATGAATTTTAGCATACATTGCCTAAATTGAAGGTATGTGAAAAATATTATCAAATAATATTCATGAAAGTTTGTTGTTGTCAATATATTCTTCTCCAAAAATACGAAAATTAATTTTATTTGCATGATACACAATGGAATGTAACCTTCAAGAATTGGCAATTTTCGAAATAACCTGTTAGAACTTGTTCAATTCAAAAGATAGGTACAGAGAAATCTTTACAAAAATTGGAAGCTCTCAAAATTTAGAGCATTTTGAACAGATTGAAATTCAACTGGTCGGAGCGACGCCATTTTGGAAACTAACAATGTCGTACTAATGTCATTTTTTTACTGTTTATCTTCTATATTTATCCTTGAAAAATTATTTCAATTCTATTTCAAAGGTGGGCAATACAGAAAAATCGAGGGATACTTAAAAAACCTAATTTCCTAAAAAAATATGGAATATCTCGAAAAACTGTCACTTCTTCGAACCTTCTATACTCATCATTTTTTACATTTAATGCTCTGTTTATGAGATACTCTTCTCTGTCGGATAAATGGGAAAACCTGTATCAATACATTTTTGAATTTCTTTAGTTGCACTTGTTATTTTATGGGACAGCGTGCATAAATATATTTGTGAATTACTTCAGTAGCACTTGTTATTTCAAGATAAACGTTGCAAAACGCAATATAAAATTTTGAATAACAATCAGTTGATAATGTTGGTGCAATACTCAGTACCTACCTACAGACTAGAAAATTGCTGATTCAAAACCGTTGAACATTTCTGACCTCTGATGTTCTACGTCAACTTCTGATCAACTTCCATTCGAAATAATGTAAACTTTGTTCAGTAATAACAACAAAAGTAATTCCTTTTATTCGTGAAAAATGTATCGAAAATCGAAATAAATGAACGAATTACTCTTGTAGGTGTAGGAATCATCCGAAGATATTGAAACTAGGTGGCAGTAAAATAGTCTACTATCATAATAAGAGCTTGTAATTCCATAGGGTAGCATTTTGTCAATCTAATAAAGGCGAAATCATCTTTCGATGTAGATTGCCAGAAGCTATTGGAGTTTTAAATTTCATTTTTATTAAGTATGTTCTTGTTGACAAAAATTAACGTTTTCCAATTGATAAATAGTATTTTAAAGTATAAGTGAATAAAACGGGCTTTCTAACACGCACGAGTTTTCAAATTTAGGGATATGGCATTTAATCTTATGGTTTATCCAATAATTAAAAAAAATACTTTTCATCTTTTATTTTCAATATGAAGATATGACAAACATAAAAGAGATGTTTGGACTTTAAAAATTTCAGTATATGATAAAAAGTAACGTTTCTTCAACCACAGCGTTCTAGAGGTTGTATATTCATTGTTCTGATAATAATCAACATACAAAATATTTCAATTCACTGTATTGAATATACAGAAGTACAAATTTGATAACATTTTATCGATTGGAAAACGTTAACTTTTTTTCTAAAATACATCGAAAATGTTTTTTATCGGTTGAGGAAGTTTTACATATGCATTAAAAGCGACATTCAAAACTCTAGTACTTTCTGAGATCCTGATAGCTTACATCAGAAAACGAGCTCATCTTTTTTAGATCAACAAAATGCTAGCCTAGGGAATTCGAATGTCTCATTATGATAGTTGGCAATTCCATACCCTGTTGGTTTACAATATATCTTAGACCTGGGTGTATATGCAATCAACTGACTAATATCCACAAAAGTAATCAGATCATTTATTTTGAGGATAATTTCACATTGTATACAGGGTGAGTTTTTATAAATTGGCCAATCGTTAATCAAGCTGTGACAAGCTTAACCAAAACAAATTAATACTTAGTCCCTTTAGCAACAGGCATTCTTCAAAAGGTTCATTTTTATGGCTCACATTTCCACTTGAACAAAACAGTTGTTTATAAGGCCACTTTTTATGTAGAAGCAAAAGACTCAATAAGTGGAAAAATACACTAATCCACTTTACCTGAAATTATCGGAATAGAGTAAATTTACCGCAAGGGAGACTAATTCAATTGGCCGACACAAGTAGAAATGTAAGCCATAAAACCGAACCTTTTGATGAAAGCCCGCTGCAAAAGGGACTATGTGTTAATTTGTTTTGGTTACACTTGTCACAGCTTGATTAACGATTGGCCAATTGATAAAAACTCATCCTGTATAAGTAGCGTATGAATTTATTCAATTTGAAAATATATGCAACTTCCTCATTGAACAATGTTTCATTCTCAGATCAACAAGATAAGTAGATACTGCATTAGGGCAATTTTGTTTGGATCGGAAATTAAAACGCAAATTTTAGCATAAAACGATCAACTTGTGCATCATCCATTTATTACAAAAAAAATATCAATATGACCTCTCCTTTTGAATGAAATTCAATGAGAAACTGTTTTGTTAATGTGGACATATCTTTGTTTGCACACAGCAAAACATTGTAAAACACTTTATAGAAGGGGATATTGAAATACCTATTCAACCTTTCGAAGCATCTAAAATGACTCAAACTATTCGGGAAAATTTGAAAAAAATTTTCAAGTGACGATCTCAGAAAATTCATTTCAATAATCTTTCAAAGTGTAAAAATTTGTACAGACACAGCACTGTTCATGACTAACATATCAACTGAAACTTATATTGCAAGTACTTGAAGAATAAATAGCAGACATTACACATGAATTCAGTTGAAATTCATTTCTACATCACTTTTTTCGATCATTGTCATAGAAGTCTAAAATTCTGGATTATTTCTACGGAAAAGAAAACTTTTATTGTCAAAAGAAAGATTCAAAATAAATCAACATTAAACCATTTACAGCCAAGTATCTAAAATATCAAAACGACTTTCCTTTATAATCTGTTTTGGTCATTTAGATTAGGATATAAACACCAAAAAAGAAAAAAATTATTATCCAGCGGAGGGAGAGAAGAAACATTTGTTTTTGCACAACGTAATGAAAAATTTATAATGATGTAACTTATTATATATTTTCATTTTTAAAACACGCCTGTATCGGGACTGAAGGACCTTAGGAAAATACTGGAATAGATACAGAAGTAATAAATTCAAATTAGAACTCGAATAGAGGATGATAATGAAAGTTTCTATGGCGAAATCTTCGCTCAAAATAAAAAATTACAAGTTGAACATGATTGAAAATTCATACTCCTAGACATTTTTTCGATGCCTTTTTTGAATATTTTCTTGTATATTATTATTCCTGCATGAAACTCATAACAAAGTTATTTAATTGATGGTTTTTAGGATAACACAAAAAAATTAGGCTCAGAAATAAAGAAAAAAGATACTGATGAGTATGTTTTGTTCCCGAAAATTTACACTTTTTTTCAACATGTGAAATTCTTGGTTATGTTGAAAAAAAATATATTTTGAAAATGTATTGGCAATAAATGGGTTAATGGTGATAAATGTAAGTAAATGTCAATATACAAGAAAACAAATCAGGGATGAAACTCCTTCACCTATTCTGATGTTGGACCAAAATAATGCCCATTATTCTAATACAAGCATTACATATCTAGCTGTTGGTCTGAGATTTGAAAAAATTTATAAAGAAGGATTAATAAGTTATTCTATGTTAGAGAAATTTTGAAACAGCTTGTATATACAAAAAGCAATAGATATTTTGAATTTAACAATAAAATTACCTCTGTTGATAACGATGTACCATTTGTTGTATTATGATTTTGTGTCTAAAAGTAAGATTAGGAAATTTAATTTTTTTCAATTATAATACCATTATTACTTACTTTTACTGCGTTACTAAGGGCTTCTTGTTGAGATTTAATTAATTCCATATTTTTCCTCTGCTCTATTTCTAATAGTTCTTGTAGCCTATTCACTTGCTGTAAAAAAATGTAACAATACATTAATTTTTCAATGATCAACTTTGCAAGTTCTATCATTTGTAAACTTTAAACACGAAGATAAAGTCAAATTAAACAGCTAATATTTCTTAATTCAACAGGTGATTAAGTCATTAAAAGAAGAGATCTTCGGTCCATTTATAAGTATTGTCAGCGTTTCAATTCTCAAAATTCAGGATCCTATTTAGGAATCAATGTTCAAACAAAAGCGAAGAATTTACAAACAATTGAGTTTATGATTTGGTACATCTTTAAATTACTTACAAGTTGGGAATATATCATCATTGCATTTGAGGTGACGATGGCTTTCGAGGACTACTTATTTGATTTTATGGTTATTCAGATACTGTGCCTGATAAATGCGATAATGCTAAAACTAGAGTAAACACTTTTTTTTACAATTTTCAATTTTTCTTATAAGTCTGGAGGATCAGTCGTGGAAAAATCACAGTCGACACTAAGTATAAATAGAAATAAAACTATTGACCCGAAAATCTAACTGAATCACCTGTTGAATTAAAAAACTTTGGTAGCACTCATTTGAATGGCCAGTTGTTGCTTCTTTTTTTTTGCTTTAAATTAGAAGATAGTGCCACCTAGTGGTACCAATACATGAAATATTCCACTCTACTATTATGAAGTACTTGAAAAATGAAATGATTATAATTATCTTTAAATGAAAACAACAGAATCAAACTTGACAAGAGGTTACTTCCTCAATTTGTTTATTGATAATTATCGATAACAATTTCTGAAGTTGATAACTAAAATAAATTGATCAAAATTTATATTAATATCTACTTACCTCAGATAACTGTTCTACTGCTATCAACGTTTGTTGACTTTTTAATACTTTACATTCTTCTAAAAGCTGCTGTTTTGCTTGCAGTGCTTGGTCTAATTGATTTTGCAACGAACTAATTTGAGATTGTACCTATAACAAGATATAAAATAAGTTATTAGAATTGAACTGAAATTTGAACAATAACTGAAAATGTATACAGGATGATCTGATAATACAGTCAAATAAGTCTAACGACGATTTGTCACCCCAAAATATCATTAAACATCTATATGAACATAGATGCTAGAATGCTTCGTTGGGAAGCTACACGCCCTAGAAGGGACAGTCTCGAAACACTCAATTATGATTATTTTCACAATGAAGATATTTCATGCAAATTTAAGCATGTAACATACTTTTTCACGAGAAAAATTTTTGTACCTAGATCATTCAGCAGTGTAGAAATGAGGAAACGTCGTAATTTAATTGAAGATACAGCTTTTCAACATTATTTTCAAAAATCGCAATTTTTCACGTGACGTGGAAATTGCAGTCAGAAATTCAAAGATTATTACAAAAAATAAAAGTCATAGCATCTATTTATTATATGGACGCTGCATCGATACGAATGCTAAACACTTTGAGCATCTACCACTACCAAAATTATTCTTTTGTTTTGTGAAATGTTCCCAACTTTTAAATTAATATTATTAAAAAACGGTGCATTTTACACCATTTTTACAACAGACACTATTTTGTACAAACAAATAGCGGCCTCCCTTCGTTTCTATGCCACTACAATTTTATAAAGCCAAGTTTTTCTAGCGACGGGATAAGTATGAAATCTACACAATTACATAACATAAACTTCAATCCATCAAAATTACATGGATAGTCAAAAAACATCAATCAAATAGACACATGAAATATATGAAAAAGAAAAACTCTGCTGTGAAAATAAAAGAAATTTAGGGCTCCTTAGAAATGCATTCCTTAAGAAGGCATTGTTGATAAGACTATTCTTGATAACGCTTTTAAACTTAGCTAATATTTTAAAGTTTTACTGGCAGTTCTTCAAACGGTGGTATGGTATTGTTAGAGCTTCTCTAGTCTAGTCCCAACAACATTATTACTCAGTATTTTTGGCTGAAATTTCGAACGCATACTAATGAAACCTTTATCTATGCCATGTCTAGGACCAAATTTAAAAAAATTATTCAAATGTTGAATAATTAATTAAAATGTCTGCTGAAGTTACGATCTGATCACTCAGTTTCCTCATCCCTAATTCGTGACTTAAAATATTGCTTACCCGTGCTATTTGAGATGCCTATATGTCTGGCTATTTCACTCAATTTGAGCCTTGATCCCTTATGACCATAGCACGTATTTTGATGACCATTTCTGGCATGGTAATACTTTTGGGTCGACCGGATCGGTGTTGATAATCACCGCGTTTGAACTCAGCCACCCAATTTTTTTTTCAATGTGTACAAAGGATCACCTACATTTTTCATCTATTCAAGTATTTATAACTTTTTCACCCTTTTTTTTTAGACAAAAAATTATTTGACAGATCACTATCAAGTTTTCAGTACAACAATCAAATGAACATACGGGACCGTTCATAAATTACGTCACGCAAAATTTGTCTATTTTCAACCACTCATCCCCCCGTCTCGAAATAATGACCTCCTCCCCCTATTTCAACTATTCCTTCAAATATCTAATCAGGATTCCTGGAATTATTTCCTGTCTTTAATACATCAACATTTGAAGTTAATTTGTATTTATAAATAAGTGACTCAAGGACCGTCCTTTCTAAAGGATGTAGTTCCTCTATGAAGCATTTTAGGGCCTATATCAATAAAGACAATAAGCAGTTTTCAGACTCCTTTTATGTTTAGCCCTGTCCCCATTAGTAACATGGCGACGAATGATTTGACTAATACATGCGCACTTTTCAAGCAAAAAACTTGTGAACAGCAACTGCCAACGTGAAACCATATTAGTAAATTTGATGCATCGGTAAGCGCCTCTGTGTGGACATCACAAACACTAATAGTCGCAATTTCCCTTTGATGTTTGCCAGAAAACTGACAACGGGTAGGATAGGATTCGGGGCGAACGATTCTGGAGAATTTTCTGTTTATAAGTATCAACTGCCAATCCGGAGCTGGCATCCTTCTCGAAGTAAAAAACTGTGCATGTATTCGTCGCGATGTTTACAACGTGGTCACGGCTAGTTCCCATGCATGTAGCCAACACTGTTCGTACTTCTTTGGATGAGACCGACCTGATTTGTTTCCTGTAACTAAGCATTGCTACGGGAGCTATATCATGGTTGGCCGTATCCGGAGAAATACGAACAAGTAATCAGCTTCATGTACGAGAACTGACCAATGGAGTCTTAAAATTCTCTATTTTAAGCTATTAGGAGATCCTAGAAATGTTTGACTATATTTACGGATCAGTTGTATAGGTATATTTGACAGAGTAGCTGCACCTAGTAAATAACACTGTGTATTTCGAAGATTTTCTACTGCTAACACCACAAGAAAGCACTTATGTATAGCTGGAAATTTGACAACACATTGGATTTATGTTTTGAACATTTTTACTGAATTATCAATATTTTCGTAATTTTTCCATATAAAAAACTTGTTCATTTTATTTTTGATAGAATTTATGCAAATACCAGTTTTGTATGCAAACATGAATTATTTCTGTCTAGGTCTCTAGAAAGTATTCCAAGTATGAAAATATGTTGTCCCCAAGCTATGAAAAAATTTCATTATTTCAATATTCCTCAAATTTGTGATCTCAGGCCTAGGTAATGGAAGAGATATTATATTGCCAAATTTTACCCCCACTATTATTTGTTCAATTAAAAAAATATCAGAGGAATAAACACTGGAGAGACTAATTGATATACGAATTTTCAAGAGCTATATTAAGAGACATCATACACATGACAAATACAAATTACAAGTTTCCAAATATGTTTTACTAAATATCTGCGACTTATCTGAGAAAGAATTTCTATATTTCTACCATCTCCTCATATTTCTTTTACTTACAAACAATTGTACCTTACAATGCATCAAATACAACGTTAGCATCGAACTTTCTCCAGTGTTTATGCCTGTGAGGGTATCCCTCAGACCAACAAACAACTAGACATAGCATAGGAACCTTTTGTTTTGTTCCAAGATATACAAGTGTTTGTTGTCATATATAAGATCGATTATCGTCCATTAGTAGTAAATTCGTCCGAAGTAAATCAACAGAAAAAGAGATAGCTGATTCACCAATAATGAGGAACGAAGTTTGTATTGTAAACATATCCGAAATTTAACACTAGCAAACAGTGCGATTATAAGGTCAATTTGCTCTAAAATTGAATTTTATAATGGTTCTTTTGTGTTCAATTTGAAAATTTGCGCCAACTATTGTTAATATGACACCACTGTGACCGGTTTCTGATCTAGACTGTCGTTGATAGTAAATGAATAAACACTGCACTCGTCCCTCATTCGCCATATGTTGGAACAAAACAAAATCATCTGGACGTGCGTGCTGCGTCTAGTTGTTTGCTGGTCTGAGGGGTGTCCATGAATTCTAGTGGTACCAACATTCTTCACATGAATAGCTGAATAAATTAAATTTTGTCTTTTCATTTGACAGGAAATTAATTTTTCAAAAAATTATTTTTGTGTAGAGAGAACAAAATTCAAATTATTCTGGAAAGCACCCAACCAAAAATTTGATAATTCAGTTAAAGCCTTTAAGCTTCAGAAATAGAATTATTCAAAAGCAAGTCTAATTTTTTACATTAAATATGATTACTGCGTTGATCTGTTTTAGTTTTACGTTATTGTGGTGTACTATACCTCGTCAACGATATTGGGCAATGATTTTTCGATACATTGAAATGCAAATTGCACCCCCTGTGTATCAATTTCTTGTGTATTCGTAGGAGATTCTTGTTTATGTATCTGCGAATAATACGTTCATGTTTTTACCTTCATTAAAATTTTACAAGTTCTATACACCAATTTTATCAGTACTGAACATATGGAACATACCTGTGTTGAATAATTTTGTTTTAATTGCATTATTTCAGTCTCTTTTTCTACCAATTTGTTCCTCCAATTCAGTTCTTCTTGTTCGACGTGCGCTTGAAGTTTTGTTAATATGTTTTCCTAGAAAAAAAAATATACAATTATGCCACAAGTTTCATCGATGACCAATGACTAATTGTTGCAAAAACAATATAGTAACCCTGAGTAAGCCTCACTTAGATTTGAGTGTGTGAAAATAAGATGAGTGAATGCTTATGACATTCATAACTTCAAACCTTCACACTTGATTGGCAACACCCTCAATTCACGAATGAATAAGTTGAGTACATACTTCACTTATTACCATGAAAATATAAAAGAATATTAGGTTAGTGAAAACATTTATTCATATGTTGAAAGGTTTTTTTGTAAAAATTCAAACATTAATATCATATACATACTATACAGACTGTCCCAGAGAATTTGGTCTCTCATGGTGATTTCGCTTTTCATTAGCCATGTCCATTAGCAACATCGCGTCAAACAATAAAATTAATGGTTTGACGAATACATGCGCAGTTTACAAGCAAAAAAACTTGTGAACAGCTATTGCCAACTTAAGTCCAATTTAGTAAATTTGATGCATCGGTAAATGTCCTCTGTGTGGACATCGCAAACACTAATAGCCGCGAATTCCTTTTGATATTTGTTACGATATATGCATTTGAGACAAATGATTCTGGGGAATTTTCTGTTGATAGGTATCAACTGGTAATCGGGAACTGGCATTCTTCTCGAGGTAAACTACGCATGTATTCCTCAGACCATTAATTCTATTGTTCGTCCAGATGTTGCTAATGTGGACAGGGCTATTGAAGATAGAGAAAAGTTCTAAAGGATGAAAGTGACCATATTTTCGAGGACAAAAAAAAGCATCGAAAAATCCAATGAGTGTTACCAACTTTACGAGTTATGTTGAAAAAAACCAAAAATACAAAATTTTTTAAAAATGAAATATCTCAACATGTAACAGATAACCCCAAAATTCTCAGGAATATTTTGTAGACTAGACGTTTTTGAGATATTTTATGAAAAGACATTTTTTCCAATTAAATACATGTATTTAAGAATTTGATCAAGTTTTTTAATTAGGTCATTTATTTTTGTAGTAATTTGATGAAAGACATTTGTGCGAAGAACATAAAACTTACTGATTCGTCTATTGCGTCCTTATAGCGTTCAATTTCAGCCTTCAATTTAGGAATTTCCTGGGAGTTCTCTTGTGAATTTTGTTGTTCAACAGTTTTGACATGCGATTCAATTGCTTTCTCAACGGCAGCGAACCACTCGCCTTGAGAAACATTAGCACCGACACGAATTTCTGGGAACAATCGCTGCAAAAATTTTCTGTGTACTTCCTGCTCTTGTTTTTGTGCTTTTAGGATTTCACCCTGTAACAACATGATTATTTATTTAAATTTTATTTTTTCATCAAAAGTGAAAACATTAATAAAATCCTTTTGTTGAAAGTGCAAACTCATAAATTTCAAAATTACTAATAAACATTGAAAAAAAAGCACAAAAATTAATGTGCACTTACTGACAGATTGTTGGTATTAATAGAGGAGGTCTTATTTCGATTTTCCGCAGCATTTAAAGCTTCCATCGCTTTCCAATTCTTTTGACGCAATTCCTAAATGTAATAAAAGCAACATGCAAAAAATTAAAAACTAAGAAAACTAACAAAGTCACAAAAGATGAAAACTTTAAATTTGAATGCTGTTAGTGTGTAAAATGAGTTTCGTGATAGCTTACGTTATTTTTGTTTTTCTGTTCTTCTATTTCGTTCTTCAACTTCACGACAGTTAGGTCCATTTCCTTAGATTTTTTCTCAGTTTGTTGCAACTGCATTTTGACTGAAGACAATTCGTTATGGAGGTTGAGGAGTTCGACTTGTCGCACCTTATTTTCTTCGGCAGATCCATTCAATTTTGCGTTTTCTAATTGTGTTTTTTCTTCTTCTAATCGTTTTAGATCAGCTTTTAACTACAAGTAAAAAGATCATGAAGTTTTTTTGCTAAGATCTGTTCATAATCAAAACATTTATTAGCTAATAATATTTAATCGATCAATTCTTTCGTAGGTTACCAGTTTCGCATAAATGCTTCCGATAACCTGCAACAGAACAGACTCCATGTCATTGTCGAGACATTCACAACACCCTATTGCCCACCTTTCCCACTAAGCCATGGAGCCCAACTTTGATTTCAATTGAAGGTATTATTATTATAATTAGATCATAAGGCCTTTCAAATAATATTGTATATAGAATATATTGGTTATAATGAATGAAGAAAAGCAAGCAATGATAGAAAAGATATTGACTGTGAAAATATAATTACCAGTACTCGACTATCGTAAAAATATGGGCAAAAAAGTGCATTTGGTTGATATCAATCAAAAAGTTCACTAAATGTTATACTAAATACATATTTTTTTAAATCAATAACAAACCTTGGCAATAATTGTGTCTGATTCTTCTTTTTGTTTCTGTATAGTGCGATTTTCTTCCAATATTTGTGCTTTTCCATGTTCTAGACGTCTAATTTCATCAAGTTGTTGCTGACAGGTTGATTTGAGCTGTGATATTTCTCCGTCTTGACGATGTACAGATGACATTCGAGATTCCCAATCGGTTATTTGATTCTATGAAAAAAAATTAATATAAGTTGGTTATTTCAATATACAGGGTGTCAGAGAAATTAAGGGTAATGGCTTAACCATAGATTCCTGGGGCTAAAATAAGACAAGTTTATGGAATGACGTTTTGTGCTAAATTGCAGTTTTGCTGCTAGAGGGCTTTGCAGTTCTCCTAAAAAATTATTTTTCTCTCAATTATTCCCAAGTGTTACAACCGATTTTCACTAAATTTAGTATATTGGTGTAATTTTAGATCTTATTCATCACAACGTACCACGTTATTCCAAAAATGTTCGGAAAGGGTAAAAACCACTCCACCCTTGGATTAAATTTTTCAGACAATTCAACTTATTTCATTTAAAATATTTTTCCATAATGAAATTCACATTTTTCATCATATCCTAAATCCTAAATTTAATTGTTCGTTTCAAGTACTAAAAAATAAGTCTCATATAATTTTTATGAATAATGTACCGTTTCAGAGCGATGGCGTTCTGATGAGTAGGGGAAGTTTAAAAGGATTGTAATAATATGGCTAAGACTCTTATTATAGATGATTTTTTTTTAATATCGATGCTATAGTATCTAAAACAACATATTTTTGTTGGTACAAACCTGTAAATGGGTAATAATTTCATCCTTTTGATTAATCTGGTTCAAGTAAACCTGATTGTGCTGGTTAATCTGGTTATTCAATTCTTGTATTTCGTGTAATTCTTTCTCAAGTTGTAAACGTGCTAATTCAATCTAGAAAAAAATTCATTAATGTTGCTAATAAAACTTTACAATTTATTTGGATAAAACTCACTTCTTGTGTTTGACCCAATTTTGTCTCCAATTGACTAACGTGCATCTTCAAAACATTGTTATCCTCGACAATCTGTCTAAATTTCATCGCTTCATCATTGAGTTGTGCCTGCATTTGACTCAATTTCTGTTTATAGTTGTGATTGCAACCAGTAAGAGCTTGGAGATCAGTCATTTTTATTTGTAGATTTTCTTCAAGGACTCTGATTCTTTGCTGAAATTGACTACGTTCAGATGTTTGTTCTGCGCGGACTTCTCGGAGTTTGGCTTGTGCTCCTGCCAAGGCTTCCTGTTCATCGGTCAATGCCTTCTCTTTTTCAGCCAATTGTTTCTTCAGTTTCTGTACTGGATCTGCTTTACCCTATATGTCAATTTGTATTCAAATTAAGAGGTGGGATTTGTTCGTTCAAATAAATATACAGAGCAATGATAAAATAAATGAGTGAGTGAGAAAACTAGTGTAAAAATTGCAAAACAAAATATTTAGAAAAACTGAGTACCTCAGTCCATTCATCAATGATGGCTGGAGCCTCATGCTGCTTGTTTAGTAACAGATCAATGAGAATCTGGACTTCTGAGCGAGACAATTCAGCTTTACGCACCAAAGTTAGCAACGTGGATAAATTGATGATTCCTTGTTTGTCTCCTGCTGAAAATAAAATTTTGGATTAACTATTTTACAAACTCAATTCTGAATGCATGTTCATCTAGAGTTGATTTACGTTTGAGATTCAGATAGCTCAATAGTTTACTATGCGAAGTTTGAATCACGCAATTTCAATTAAAGTTATGAGTTTATTACTTAATGTGCAGAGAGTTTCAA
Source organism: Phaenonotum sp. SLE1380 (assembly GCA_033557805.1). NCBI lineage: Eukaryota > Metazoa > Arthropoda > Insecta > Coleoptera > Hydrophilidae > Phaenonotum > Phaenonotum sp. SLE1380. Next base: position 14,712 of record JAUIMX010000106.1, read on the forward strand.
CAAAAATTTGGAGGTCAAATGTCCCCTACTTTTCAAGTGCTTCCATTGCTTATGACTATCTTGTTCCTTTTTTTATTTGATCTACTGTTACTGTGAAATTGTACCTTGAACTTTCAAAATTACATAGGTTGGGGATGCAATTTTTCAGCAATAAATGATTTGATTGAAAAAAGATATATGAGATTTGTTCTTGTTCGCTACACTTCACACAAAAGTGCACGAATCTTACAATTTTGTTGTCCTTTGCAACTTAATGTAAAGAATGACATGTGATGTCACTATACGATGTTCTATTGGGACGAGTATAAGAGAAAGTATAAAACATGTAGATAGTTCTACAACCGTTCAGGACCAAGTATAAAAATTAAATGCAATTGAGCTGCCATTCCTATAATTTAACCTATATTGCTTGATAATAAAGTTCATTTGCAAATGCTAGCCAGTTTTTATTAAATTTTGATAATTTAGTGTCCAGGTTTCAACTGCAATATCTGAAGATACTTCAACAAAATAAAAGACATGTTTCACTCCAAATTATCATTGTTCAAGTCTGGACTAGCTTCATGACATGTCCCATTTTCAGTAGGCAGTAGTCAAATTAGATGGGACATGTCCTGAAAATAGTCTAAAAATGAAAATTTGGACTGAAATATGTCTTTTATTTCAATGACATACATCCATTAATTTTGTCAATCTGTAGTTTTTTAACTAAAATGTCAATACGGCGCTTGATGGCAGAGATGGTTTTGAGGCCAAAAGAACATTAAGAATCTGAAGAAAAAAATAATTCCCATTCTGGAATTGATGTTATTAATATTTTTGAATTCATGTCCATTGTGCTGTGATATTGCATCTTGTATCACGCCACGCGTGACAGATGCCACGTTTTCGCCTTAGTTAGGGCTTATTGGTGCCAAGTACCCGGTGGCAGTGACAACAAAATGCATAATCCTATAGTTGGAGAAAAAAAATGAATGTAACTTGGAATAAACTTCTAAATTAGTAATATTTTTGATGAAGACAACAACGAATTTTCAGAACAGAAGTTAAGCTTGTTCCAACCGACGGTTTCGGGCTTGCCCTGGGCCAAAAACTGGCGGTTAATTTGAAATTCTCCAATCAG
>JAUIMX010001070.1:0-10258 GCA_033557805.1 Phaenonotum sp. SLE1380
TTTTACTAGCTGTGGGCAAAATTTAAATAATATTTTAAATTTACATGAAAAATATTGTATTTTTAAACTTTTCAGTAAAAATACCTCTTCTTTAAGTAGTATATTTACTAGTTCTGTACTAGTAAATTTACGTATTTTTTATCAGTGTAAGGTATCAATCATTTTACGTAGAATTTATATTTACTTATATTTCAATATGATGAACGCCTCCTTGGATTCGTAATTCTTATTCAGTTCATACGTCGTTAGCATTGTCTACTTTGATTTATTGATTCAATGGATTCATTATTATTTGAATTGTGTGTTTTTTTTGCTAGGGCCATAGATCTATAACGATCAATTTTCGTGGTTTCTTATAGTCGTTCCTATTACCAGTTGTTGATCACGAGAGTCTAAATATAAATAAATCACGTGGCGCCTTTATTATCAGTATCCACCCCATAACGACTAGCTAGCGGTGCAACTCTATCGACATGGACGGAATCAAATAGTATATAAACACCTTTTCTGCATTGTAAGGAACGAATTGGAGGAATTATTGATTATTTTGCTAATATTAAAAAGGTACCATTACAATTAAGCTTTGGGCCGACCTAAATACAGATACTCCAACGCAATACGCTGTAATACACCCGAAAGTCAATTTTATTCCGTGATACTTGAATCATCAAGTTACTACAAAGTTTTACACGGTGATCACTAGATTGAGCTTTGCCCATGGGAGATTTTCAGGATTAAATAATTGATTCCCCAGAATGTTCTAGCGGTGATCCTGTATTGCCCTTTATACCGTGAGGAGATGGAAACTTTTTGTATTTCATTGTTGAAATGTGGTATGGAAACCTTTTGTATTTCATCGTTAAAATGTGGTATGGAATCTCCAATCTTGTTGATAACAATTCTGTACACCAATAATATTAAAATCCACAGTATCCTATATGAACACACGAGACGAATAGAACTAGTTATATGAAATTTGAACGAAACCTACTAGATTTAGAGAACGTTTGACTTAATGGACTGTCCTTGGAAACCCTGAAAAAAACTACCTAGGTGTACATCCATTCAAAACAAAAAACCTCTTAAAATCCTCCGAAAAATTATTTTTCCTTGCAGCGCAGCCCCAACACGCAGTGACTAGTGATGAGCCGGACTTGATAAAATACAGATCTGCGGATATGGATACGGATCATAAAATTATCGAAAACAATAAAAAGATATAGGAGTGACAACTGCTGAGAAATATTATCTACTTTTTTTTTTAATAATTTTGTTTCCGTCCGATGTGGTGTAATATTAAATAAAATGAAACTAAGCCATCAAGTTTATAGAAACAATAGATTAGCTACGAGTTTTTCAAATATATTCTCCGTTCTTATTTTTAGTTTCGTTAACTAAAAATAAATCTCTAATCAATCTATTTTTTATTGATGTAATACACGTTCATAAAAAGAATTAGTTCTCATAATTTATAGTATGCAATTACAACAAGCGTCGATATGTTGCAAATTAAGGTTTCAATTGGACGTATTCTACATTTTTATTTAGTAATTATTGATTTCTCAACATTATTTACTATACCATCATTATTGTATATGTTCACGATACAATGAGTCGACAGATATGATCTTGCGCATAACTAGGCGGAGTTCGCACGGCATTGGTGACATCAGCTGTGTGTCGTGTAGCTTCTACCGCGCGATTTCTAATAATGTATTTCTAACGTATTTATTAAATCGTTTGGTATTTTAGATTCGTATGAACATTTTATAAGAATTTAAACATAATTGACTTAATTATCTATTAATCCCTTAACGCTTACGCTCGAGTCCAGCTCGGACATCTAAAAACTATCCGTTTCTATAGCAACATAATTTGGTATTGTACAGTAGAAATGTCTACTTCAGGTGAAGATGATGTTGAATATTGTTTATAAATTTACTTTTAACTGTTCTTCATACCTCATTCTGCTAGTACAATAATTATCATTGAAAAAATAAAATGATTTTTTGACCATTTTGCGAAAAGAAAAATGCGCGTTGAGGGGTAAAAATGAAGTAGTTGGATAATTTCTTGCCCGATAGATAATATATTAGAATAATGTGAGTTCGTGGGATTTTCGGAGCATATTTTTAATAGATTATATGTGTGAATATTGTTCGGCCATGCCAAACACCGCAACAGTGGAAATTCCGAAAAATTAGGTTTAGATAATGCAAACTCAGAACTAATTAGCTTGCAAGAGCATAATTTCGTCTTGGCATAGACTCTTCAGTAGACCGCCGGTTTCGAGGACACCCAACTGCCCGATATGTGACAAGCCGAACGTTATATTTATGTTACTCCTCAGATGCAAGTGAATTGCGAGAAGTAACGGAACTTATTAGGGTATTTGCATTATTCTGCATTTTAATTAAAATGAAGGTTCCTTCTCAGATGATAGTATGTCGAGCATGATCAAACCTCCAACTTGAATTAAAATGAGGAAGTCCCACATGTAGATCCGTTAATGATAGAAATAAGCGGACTACAATATGATGGTCAAGGAAATTTGTGTGGTTTCATTTGCCACTAATCGAAAGCAGAATCTTCTGAACCCGCCAATTGCCAGGAAGAATCGACTTGGGTTGACCATTTATCAGAGGGAGGTTTGACGAAACTAATGGTAAAATTAATTGAAATGGAACAAATTTTCTCCAACTTTAATTCTGACGGAATACTCATTACAAGAGGATATGTAGAAAAATTACATATGCTTTGGACAAAATATTTCTTGCCATGATAAAATGCGCAAACTCTTTTTCAAATCTAGAATGTTTCTCAGAATTAGAAATTTAAATACAAATTTATTACATAAAACATTGTCAAGAAAACGCAAAATGTCTAAAGTTATTTTATAGTTAAAATTAAATGATTTTCTTAATTACTTAATACTTGTTTTGTTCAAAATGACATGAAAAAAATGAATTGTGTTTTTTATTATTCAAGAACTTAGACTTGATTGATCCGTATTAGGTAAGTGATTAAGAGATATTTTCATAAAAGAATCCTATATGGAATATATAATATATGAGGCGCTGAAGCGCATCAATGACTCAAATATCATTTTAAAAGTTCAATATACATTTCATTGTTATGAATAGTGTGGAAATGAGGCTTGGGCCAATATTCCTTTAATAAGTTATGAAAAATGACGATTGGTCGTTGAGTTTGTAAGCTCTGTTCTACTAACTTATTATAGGTTGTTGATTAAGCAGTCCCCGAATTTTTCCACTTTTGCTTCAAATTATTAAGACAAAGTAATTAAATTGAATCGTTATTGAATTAGTGAACGTTTACTTGTTATCTGATTACAAAAATTAATACAAAATACGTTTTATATAAGTAAAACAGTGTTGCGCATATTATATGGCACAGTTCGGATCTCACCGCTGACGTCACTGCGCGAGATGGACGAAATTGAGACCGCGATGTATCATATCTCTACTCTCTTTGTATCATGGTATATTTTTATGTATACAGTACACATGCCCAATTTCGGGAGGCCCTTCGAAAACCTGAATTATTTATTAACAATTTTCAAAAATAAATAAATGTAGTTGGGAATAATAACTAACAACGGGAAAAACAAGTGACTTCTGCGCCCGTAGCCCTAACCAATCTACATTCGTCACTGGCCGAACGCCTGAGGAGACTAGGAAGAAGCTTGATAAACATTATGGTGACTTTGCACAATTGTTCTCCTAAATATTGATGCCGTTATGCTTTGGTTCGCTTCGGTCGCCAAAGCTTACGAGGGCGCGGAGTTAGGAAGAACAGGTAACGACGGAAAAAATTTGATTCATTTTGTGGGGAAGTAACTAGTTCCTTCTGCGCCTAGGGCCCCAACCAATCTGTATCCGCCACTGCACATTCTACTGCTTTTCGTTTGCCCATTCCATATCTACCACATCTAGATATTTTTACACAGGCACACTTCCCGTCTTGCCCTGGTCTAATCTACATATTTCTGGCGTGGAAACACTTTTGTATTATCTTGATAGGTTTTCATTAAAAATGAATACATACAGCCGCTCAATTTTTCCATCATGTTATACGAAGAGGAAGAAGAGTCATTCATCACATTTTTCATCTCTTCGCGTATTTCTATATTTGTATATGTACAAACATTGTTCATTTCAATGATATTACTAAATGCTGTATCATTGTGAAAATTTGGTCAGGTAACCACCCTTCTACGGTTGTAACTCTACTACCTCGAAATTGTGATGGTTCTCGTTCTTTGACTTTCATCCAGGTCCAGATGGTATGTTTAGTTTTGAATATTAACAAACAGGAAATTTCGTTTTATGTAGGAGTAGAACTGTAGGTTAGGTGGGATACAGAAAAGTGTACAAATAAATAGATGACCAAGGGCTAAAAAAGAGCGTTATAATAAACTATCGTGAAACTATTATGATGTTATATGTCCGCAACACCTCCAATTTGGTTCAGTAAAATCGAATTGTATAAATATTAGTTAATTACATTTCCAATAAAGCAATCACTAGACACGCACTTTTATCTGTCTTCGTTCTATCATTTAATAGTTTTTGTAAAAGATATTCAACACTAATAATTTAGTTTTGAAGTAACAAGTTCTATGTTATGAAAAAAGTTTTCCAACTATTGGTAACTCAATTTGCAAATAATACTGAATTTCCAAAACACATTAGGAAATAAACTCAATGATTATTCTACCAAATCAGTAATGGAATAGATGTGAAGCCAAATCAGGATTGAAAATGCAATCTTTTTGGTTTACAATCTTCACATTTTTACTTTTCGTGTTTCATACGATTTCATTATTTTCAAATAATCTTGGAAATAGTTGCGCCCAGGGTATTATCAACCATCTTTTTAGAAATGATTTACTTGCGATTATCATAGATGGCGCAGATTACTTGGGGGATAAATCTTTTGTATTCAATGATCGCTCTCAGTTTGTATTATTAAGAGTAATTGAGGGCAAAATGAATGTGAAATATACTAAGGAATTGAAACATATTGAAAGTTTCATTATATTTGCTGAAGATGTTGAGGAGACTCTGAGAATTATTGAATTATTAAAAAGAACACAATTATGGGATCATTGTAGGAGTACATATGGGAAATTTTTGATATTTTGTGAAAAACGATGCAGTTCTTTATTCAAAATTTTATGGGATGATGATATAGTGAACGTTGTGCTATGTTCTAATGAAACTGTTGAATCTTCGTCGCCATTTTTAGATAATAACAACTGTGGACATTATTTAAAAACTATTGCTTCTGAAAGTTGCTCGGGTTTAAACAGAACTCAATTTTTTCCTCTGCCGTTTAAGTTCTCATTTTGTAAACTAAAAGTTCTTCCTCTAAGTTTGTATTATAAGTTCCCAATGCTTTATGAAGAAGAAAATAAAATGAAGGGGTCACTTCTGAATCCTTTAGAATTTGTAGCCTCACACCTAAATATAACTTTATGGTTGGATATAAACGATACATTGAAACTGCAAAGAAAATATATTGCCACGGGATACAGCGTTGTTGATGCTAATTTACGGAATAAATCTGTGGATACACTTGTTGCCATAGCTGGTTATTTTAACATTTGTAGTTTTGCTGATATATTCCATTACGAGGATCTTTCTTGGGTGGCACCTAAAGCTTTCGAAATAAAAAATATCAAAGTTATTATTGGTATATTGGATCTTGAAACCTGGGTCGTTCTTTTGTTGATTCATATAACAGTTGCAATGATTTTGTATTTATTTGGACGATCTAATCACGAGAATAAAAGAATAACCCTTCTTAGAAGCTTCAGTGAAACTTTCAAAGCCGCTATAGGCTTACCCTTTGAGAATATCCCAAAAATTTGGAGTTTTAAAATTTTCCTTGCTTCTGTTTTGATTTTCCAGCTTCAAATTTCTTCCTATATCAAAACTAAACTAAGCAGTAAACTAACCAATCCAGGCTTTGAAAATGATATAAACAATTTTGAAGACATTCTAGATCAAAGATTGAAAATTTTGGCTCTAACTTTCGTCAAAAGCAACATGATTATTGCCAATACAACATTATCGAGAAAAATAGCAAATAATACCATCATTCGGCCACGGGATCTTATGGAATTTGATTTGTTGATGAATTTAATAGCTGGTAGGAATTTTACTACACATATTTACCACTCGTACCTGCAAATTTACTCCATGTACAAGAAGCAAATTAAAGTTATGAAAGAAAGAAATTATTTAAAATCCGTTATGTATGTGTACCCATTCAGAGTTGGAAATCCTTTAAAACTGAAAATTAACAGAGTTATTGGTCAATATGTAGCAGGTGGTTTCAATTTGAAAATGCTACATGACTTGTATAAACCCTCCTTTGAGTCGTCGACTATAAAAGAAGTTGTTCTCACTTTCGAACATTTGGAAGGTCCATTTTGGATTCTGGGAATCGGAAATATATCATCGTTAGTTATATTTATAGCAGAATTGGTAAAATTTTACTTTTATGAACAATCTGTCAAACTAAGAGGTAACCATAGTAATTGAACTTGAACTCGAAAAGTAAACATACATAGAGAGTGAATGATTAGTGCGTGGGTGGGCTCTCATGCTCTAAATACAAATTTCATCAAAAAATTAGTTTTACATATACAGGGTGGTCCGAAAGTACCTAAATAACCATGAATAGCACACCCCTATTTTTATTACATTTTATATTTGTGCGTTTGGAAATAATAGAAGTTTTACAACATGAAATTGAGACTACACCTCCGAGATATTATATCAAATGTCAAGTTTTCTGCAATTTAATACTATTTTTGAAAATTCATAACTTTTTCATTATTCGTGATATTGCACGAAAATATGAAAAATTGGTGGAAATTAAAAGTTTTCAGAATATGAAAATGCCAATTACTCGAAACTCATTTTTTTTTTAATAGAGCAGGCTGTATATTTCTATGTCATCAGATTCCTTTCCGAAAGAGCTTTATATTATATTGTGAGAATCCTATCTCTAATGTTAAGTGTTCTAGGGATAATAAATGAAAGGATATTTTTCCATTGTTTCTATAACAAAAATATCGAGTGTTGCAAAGGATATTTTTCCATTGTTTCTATAACAAAAATATCGAGTGTTGCAAAGTTTCAGGTCAGTACTCTAACAGCAAATAGCAAGAATACTAGAACAATTTTCCACTCTTCAAATGAAATGTGATGTTTTGAGCTGATGCAGTGAAATGGTATTCCCCATGCATGATGGGACCATATTTTTTGAAGTCATATATCTTTCCTAGGGAGCGTTTTAGGAAACAGTTTTTTGCAGCATTATTGCCAATACTGAAAAAATATCAATTCATTTATTATTTCGAAAACTATCAAAAGTCAAGGCAGTGGCTTTTGAATCTAAGGGTCGACGATGTACCGCCAGTTTAGACCACCTGTTTGTTAACTCCAATAATTTTGTGAATATGTATCTGTCATCTTTGTGCAAAAGTCCAGGAGTTACTAATTCTGATGATGTTACCAAATATAACGAAATCTTAATATGTAATAAAGGAACACAATTGTAGCTCCTGTTCTATTGTCAAGACTTTCTACCCCTTATTGTAACCTATTAATAGTCAACGAAGTCTTTTTGCTTCCACCTATCTGTTTTTATGGTTCGAAAACTTTTTGTACAACCCCATAGAATATTACTAGGAATATGAGAGACTTATCACGAACAATAGAAAAGTTATGAGTTTCCAAAAATAGGTATGAATTTGCAGGAAAATTGATATTTCTGATGATATTTCGAAAACAGTAAAGTGTAGTCTCAGTTTCATGTCATAAAGGTCGTATTATTTTTAAGGTGTAGAGACAGGATAGGTAAAGAGACCCAGACAGGTAAAATGGCACCTCCTTTTTAAGAACAAACCAAATAGCGCCATCTGTCAACCGGATATGGAAACAGTTCATTGCTGACATCATATTGCCACCCAAAAATCCAACTGGATCAGTGATAGTCTACAAATTTTATTGTGAAAAATTTGATTTCCGTCGTCTTTGATCTAAGGTGAGTGGTTTAAACATAGTAAGAAACTATTGTCATCAGTTTCGTAGAAAAACAATTCACAATTTATCAGATTAGTGTATGAATTGAGCAATTCGTTCCACTGCAAAGTAGAGTGAAATAACCTCAATTATATTGTTTTTTCCACCGCACGCCAAATCTGGTAAAATAGCCTACCAATAGTTAAAGTAGACTTTTGAAAATAAGTTTAGATTAACTTTCTGCAATCAATATAGAAGGCTGTTTATGAGCAGACCAAGGCTCAATAAATAAAATAAATAAAAGACTGTATATTGCTGTGAATTGATAGTTTTTGTATGTAAAATTAGAATAATTTCAAGTTTGAAAACGATATTGATCAATTACGAGACTGCTGCCCACGCTAAATATGGGAAATTTACGTGAATCTTCATGTGATTATCATAATATTGATGTTTTATTTGGATTAGGTTATTTTAGCCGTCTGTGAATTTGTATAGGCCACTTTACCCGACCAGGGTAGGTAGAGTGGTCAATTTACCATTGTGGCTACAATCTTAAAACGTGCTAAAATTATCAGAACGTTGGTTTTAAAGGAATATAATATCAAAACTTCATTAGTTAGATGAACAAAATAATGAAATTTAACTTCAAAAAGGTTGAAACTTATTTGTTTGGTATGTGTTTAAAGTTTGCGGTGTCCACTTCACCCGACCATCCCCTAATCAGATAATGTAATAAAAATAATGTTATTGTAATAAACTCACTTTATAGCGATTCAGGTACTTTTTTATTTTCCTGTATGAGGGAAAACTAATTTTTGGTATTAGCTCCTATTGATACAATCATCTTTTATTCAAAACATTATTTGATAAAATTTATATTTAGAGCACGCACTAACGACTCATCTTGTATATGTAAGCCTTTCTACTCATTATTGAAAGTATCTATGTAGTATATACAGCGAACAATAAAAATAAATAATAAATTCATCAATTAGGCCATAAAAGTTTTTTTTGATAAACTTCTTCCTTTCCAAACATTATGCATATAAAAAACATTTTCTTTGTAAAATTACGGTGATTGAAAACATATACTAATTTCTACATTAGGGAGATACGGCGAGTCGTTTTAAAAACGATCTACCCTGGATAATTTAGTTGCCCTTGATTTTTGAGGAAAACGCCGAAACAGGACAATTTTCATTAACCCTTAACCGGAGTTGTCCCATTTCAGTCACATAACTGGAGTTTGGCGGTCTAACAGACACCACCCAAAAATATAAATGTTTTTATATTTTTGAGTGAAATTTCAATCCACATAGCTATATTTGTAACTTTTATTGTTGAGTTATTGCAATGAATAACAGAAAAATGTAATAATTATAAATCATAGGGTATTATAAAGTATACCTGCGGAAATTAGACATTGATACCATAAATGATGGACTTTTTTTTAAATGTAAAATTTGCAATTATTTGTTTGATTTGATATATTTCGAGAAGTACTGATGTTGTTTGAAGGCAAAATGTTTGACAAAATAAGTGTATTCTTTGTAAATAACTCGAAATTTGTAGGTCTGGCAGATACCAAAACAACTAAAAAAATTCGTAACTTCGACAAGAAAACTAAACTAATATCCAAATTTTGTAGGAGGGGGTGTTTCTATCCCATTTGAAATTACATAGCAGCGATATCTGTCCCACGAAAAAAAAAAAACGAGGTGTTACAAACCGAAATACATTCAAGGGTGTCTCACAGACCGCATAACTCCGGGTTAAAGGAGGACAACTTTTAGTGAAATACCTTACCCTTTATCTGCCATCCTTTGCGCTCCAAAACCTCCGACTCAAATATTTCAAATAGCAATAGGGGTCATGTGACACCTCATAGGAAGGGACTCTTGATTGTCTGTATTTTGGCGTTAAAATTTTCAAAATCGTATGATTCGTTTCGAAGATACAACATTTTCAATTTCACATGAAAGATGGAATTTTTATTGTTAGAACCTCAAAAAATTCTTATATCATGAAGTTTTCATGAAAAATGCCAAGACCGGTAACAATTTTCTATTCAAATAAATAATTTTTTTCAAAAAAGTTTTCACCCGCGATCGCGCCCCCGGGGGGGGGGGGGGGGGGGGGGGGGGGGGGGCGGGGGGGGGGGGGCGGGGGGGGGGGGGGGGGGGGGGGGGGGGGGG
>JAUIMX010001071.1:0-10258 GCA_033557805.1 Phaenonotum sp. SLE1380
CCCAAAATGTCACAATTTTGTAACATTTTCATAACTCGAGAACCAGTAATCGGATTTAGACGCGGTAAACGGCATTCTCATTGTAATTGTGTGTTAAATAAGCTGTTAAATTTTCCGAACATAATTTGGATTCACCCTGTATAACGTAGAGGCCTTTTCAGGTTATATACAGTTCACTGGCTCTGATACGTCAAAATGCTGAGTGTGTTATTTAAGGAAATAAAAGTCTTATCGAATTTCAGAATTCGATAATTCGATGGTATACAATGTTAAAGTACTATGGTCTAAAGTATTATGGTCTTGAGTAAAAAATGAGGTTTGTATCAATCTACCCCGCCTACAGGGGCACTATGATGCATCGCTTGGGGTACTTTGACGCTAAATAATATTTATATGGGATTGTCGATATTTTGTAAGAATTATATTGAAAAAGTAGTTTACTTATCCAGAGATCACAATCAGTCTTACACATTTCAACAGCTGCAATTTCTCAACCAAGTTAATGATTGAAAGCTAACAACTATAATCTTTTATAGAAAAATATTTTATTCAAAAATATCAGTCAAAATGTATGTAGAAACTGAATAAAAATAAACAAAATTTCATATTGAGGCATGCACAGGCTATAGTACGGCACATTGATATGTATCAAAGTACCCCTGGGGTTACCATATCAATGTGCCCCACGGACTTTTTTTTGAACCAAAAAAGTTGCAAAAATAGAAATAGTTCATATAATAAAACAATTATGGCCGGGTTCCACCAAACTAGTCAATACAAAATTTTGTCTTAAGTAAAACTTTTTGCTCAGCAAATGTCAAATTTTACATTTGTCAAATACAAAAATTGACATTTGCTAAGCAAAAATTTTTACTCAAGACAAAATTTTGCCTTAACTAGTTTGGTGAACCGGCCATTAATACTGTATTACTGGATGTACGAACTCATCTTTGGTATGTTGAGACCACTGTATGATGACACAGATACTTGCTGGAATACGTTTACATATCACATCTCTTTTTTACTCGGCTGCACTCAAAACGCACATTCTTTTGTCAAACGCCTTCGGCTAACTGAATCTCAGCACAGACGCAGCTGTCACGCTTAGACTAGCATAGACAAGTTTTAGTGATAGTGTCATTCGATCACTTCAAATCAATAAAAAGTTATTGGTCGTGTATCAATGTGCCCCTGGTATCAAAGTGCCCCACCTCCCACTATAGTAAATTTATCCAAAAATTTGAAGACACCAAGTCCAAAAATTGATGATGATAAAGAAACTTCATTGTATAAAATTAAAAACAATTGAGATCCTTATGATAATGGAAACAAAATACCAAGTTCTTCATAGAAGTTTTTCCACTCAACCCTAATAAGCTAAATACCTTAACCGCAGATACTGAACATGTATCGAAAATTGAAGATCACTTCTGATACCCGAATGAACAAAAAGTTCATACATATCCGTAGCGGCCGTAGTGCATTTAAAACAAATATGAATTTTTGAAAATTACTATCTATAAGAAAAATGTAGCATGTTTACGTGAACGACTTATTGCTTGGAAAACATTGTAAGGTTAATGAATAGGTGGAAATTTGAATGAAGAAATTCACTTACATTTCATTTATTTCCATGTTCAAATTCTGTATGACACTATTTAAATTTCAGTCTTCTAGATTTTTACTTACTGTTAAGTTCGAAACAGCAAATAGATATCATCTAGCAGTTATTTATAAATAAAGAAAGAAACAATGTTGTGAGATAGGAGTCTAAAATGAATACTCTGGGGAATATATTTGTAATGAGATTCATATCAAGATTTGATACTTAGTGGTTGGCACATGGGGAAGGAAGGATGTCGAGGCATTTCACACGATGAATCAACGTCACACTATCAGACAGTTGCAGAGACAAGTCCGCTCGCGTATCTACCAGCTAATTAGCGAAACCGCCCCCATATCAGTTACTTAAAGGGGGGGCCGGACGGCCGCGATCGAGATTCGACGGCCACCCGTACTCCAGACGTTCATGTCGATGCATTACATATCGCACGTCGTTAGCAGCGCGGGCCTATAGAGGGCGCTTGCGCCGGCGGCGCGGCGCTTAACACCATCCACCACCGCCAGTGCAGTGCAAGCCGTCGCTTCGAACCGCCGGTATGTTGTGCGTCGAGCACGCCGTCCAAGTAGGCCGCGACAGACGCGGGACTCGGCCACCGGACAGGCAGGTAGAACAACAAATCGCAACATGTGCTCCAATTTACGGCTGATGATTTTATCATACAATCATTCTCACACAGCCAGGCTGATTTGTGTCGCTTTTTTGGTTTTGACCACCATGCAGTGTCCAGTGTGCTATGTCCTGTGTCTCGTCCGACCTGTTTTGGGCCCGCTTTTTTGGTTCATTTTGGGAGTGACGATTGGGCTAGTCTATGGCAATCCTTTTTTCCCCCCAATATTCCCTTTAGCATTTTCAGAAAATTTTTAGGTGAAAATGATTGCCATCCCTTATTCGGTCGTGTTTGAGACATCCCAATCTCACTTGTCTGTCTGTATGTAGCGTGTGAATTTTGCGACTAATACTTATGTGTGCTTTACAGGCCGTTTTTTAGCAGTAGATAGTGAAATTCCTCTATACAATCTGCTCTGCTACTACTGTGTGTTGTCCTTAATTTCGCCTTAATTTAAAAATACAATAAACATTTTAAAAATCGTTGTTACTCTCAAAGAAGAAGTCGAAAATAAGAAAGAAAATATATACAAACTCCACATTCAGTCCACCCCCGGGATGTTAGATTTGCTTATTAAACCAGTACCGTTATCAGGTGCAAAAGGTTGGAATTGTGTGTGATCATAAGAGTCCCAAATTGAGGTGCCTCGGAGAATAACGTGCCCGCGCGGTTTCGGCAAGTGCTGTGAGACGGGGGGATCGGGAAGAACTTATCTAACTGATAATAGGTGATATCTCGCAGCCAGACTATCTTATCTCTTGGCAGGTACAGGTGAGAGTCAATGTTACCAGTACTGTGCCTGCTTCGGTTCATGTGAGACATGCTTAACTCATTGGATACATTGGCCGGTAAGCTGTCACCTGGCTCTACGAGTCAAAGCAGCTCCCAATCATCAGTACTGGACAGCAACGCCAACAGGGTCCACCCCTATCTTAAGCAGAATTCCGGAAACACGTAAGTTTATGCTAAAGTTTCATTGAATGTGAGGGTATAAGTGATAACATTAGCCACGTCATCGAATTAAAAAGAATATACACATTCAAACAGGTGTTATTGTGGAGAAGATTCTTTGACTCCGAATCTTTAGAGCGAACGCTACATTTATTAGTTTTATCTACATATGAGTGTTTTATACGTGTTATAATTCAGATGTATTTGACATGAACCATTTCTTCTTTATTTCCAAAAATAACAACGATTCGAAAATCCGAATAAACTGAATCAAATTCTAGTAGAACGTAAAGATTTCAAATTATTATCTTGTTTGGAGGTGCGGTTTTTACCTCTATATTGAATTTATAGTGTTATCTATATTTAACTTATTGCGCAATATCAAGTGAGTGACAATTTTCGTTGTGTAAAACTATAAAAAGATTTTATCTGCTTGAATAATTTTGCCGGTACGCACGCTATGTTTCTTGCAGCTGAAGCTGCTCAAATGCACATCTAATTGCATCAGAGTTTTCAGATAAATCGATATTTTGTATAACTATTAGTTGTTTCTCGTCTTATTAAATTCCTGTGATTGAAATTTATGCACTGATTTTTTCAATGCAACTTAGGAATTAACAATCCAAAAGTTTACCTCGCTTACACAAATTTTCTGTTGGACATTTACACTGTAGACATCAGGTTAGTAACCATTCCGAAGGTTTTAATAATTTTCAAGGATCAAAATCTGAAATTAACGTGAAAAATACCGAAAATGTCAAACCGCTTTTTCAATGAAATTATTTATCAAATAATTTTTCTCGTAAAACAAGCATGCTTTGCTTGATACTGAAATGTTACTGTCAGTGAGTTATGACTTCAATTTAATTGTTATTTTCTTGTTGCCAAAAATTTTTCATGATACTATTGAAGAAATAGTTCAACTTTTGTCAGTCTATGTTGGATGATTATGTAGTAGAAGAATACGTTTCAGTACATCATCAAATACATATGTAATCATAGATACATATGTAATCATAGACACATCATTATACTTCACAAACCAGTTCCTTACGACCACTATTGATTCTTTTGATTCTTCAATGAATGTATCAACTTCATTCTGTCAATTAGAACTATCGAAAATTAGCCGAGTGAAGCACTAAAATAAGAATTGTTCAAAAAGTTATTGAATTCACAAAGTAAATTATCTGCTTATAAGAGATAAATTGTCAAGGAATACTGGTTGACTTAATGATGAAAACAAAAATGGTCAAAAACTTTATTTTAAATGACTGGCAGGTTTCATGTACGGATATTGGCAGTTTAGAGGGAAGCAAAGCAAGCTTGTTCAGTGGGAAGAATGTACCATTAAAACCCTTCAACGCCGTACATGATCATTTGATCACAGCAATCTGATTGCAATTGAAATGCTTACGAGGCCTGTCCTAAAATATTTGGCGAGAAGTGTCAGAAAGCTTAGGGGAAGACGTTGACATAACAATGACAGAAAATTATTTTACAATCAATTTTTTGTAACAGTCTTATTAAAATTCTTTCCGTTCTAATTTTGATAAAACTCGTTCATATCACAGGTAATATATCAATGAAGGGCAGTATAGAATCATTTTTTTATTATGAATTATTTTGTCACTGTAAATATTAATAGAGAAAAGCGCCCTTGATTCCATCTTTCCTTCAATGTCAATATTTGTATTGTTAAAATGTTCCTATACTGTCTTGCATTAATATATTACCCGTATTATCACCAGTGGTTATCAAAATAAGAGTGAAAAGAATTTAAATGCGATTATTTCACAAATTTGTTGGTAATAAAATATTGTTTTTCCATTGTCATGTCAACGTCACCCATATAGGTTCATCTATGAGCTTTCTCATAGTTCCCGCCAAATATTTGAGACACATTTTAGCTTCACCAATGATTTGCACGGTGAATTCACTCCCTGAACCTGAACTGACCAAAAGATTAAAAATGAATGGTGACAACTTCAAATTCAAACCAATTAGTTCAGAAATTATAAGAAAAAAAAGTGCATGCTTTGTGAAGTTTCCCCAACTAAATCCTCATGTTGCATAAGCCTAAGTTTTTTGCGTAAATCCAGGTATAACGTACTATATCCCTAAATTAGTATTACATAGTCTATGCGTAATAAATTAGAAATAAAAACGTCTTTATTTTCCAAAAAATTTAATTTTTTTGCTGAGTTATGCTCTACTTATTATTTTTTGAAAAAAGTGGAATGTATGAAAATGTTATAATAATTATTGACAGACAAAACGTTGAATTTGGCTTTATTTTGTTACCGATAGGTTATCGTACTGAGAAGATAAATAAAATAAAGTACTAAGGAATACATTGAATTGCAATTCATATAAAATGAATTTAATCATGATAGGTATATTATATTAATGTTTAGAACTATTCTTCATGTATTTTATTAGAATAAAACTACCAGAATCTCGTTGAATTTGTTGTTGTTAATGTTATCGGTACTACAAATTTGTAGCTCTTGAGGATAAACCGAGACACGGCTCGAGACATGTAGTGCTGATGTCAATAATAAAAAAAGTGCAAGGACATTCTTCCAGTTTTATTTCAATAAAATACATATAATTAATGGACTTGGTAGTAACATAAAATAAAATTTTGTTTAAAATATCATTTTCAGAAATTGTGCTAATATGTCAAACAATGATTTCAGAAATCCTTTATTGACAACACGTTTGTATTTGCTTTAAGAAGGACTAATCATACTGGGATGCGTTGAATGAAAACCATTGACGTTTCCACCTCAAAGTGATTTAGCGTATTCCAGATCAACCAAAAATTTATGACAACGATATTATTCTAGGTATATACAAAATATATTTTTTATTAAAATTTCATCCTTTTAGAAAATATACTACCTAAATTTTGATCTGTGGCTCGCCAGAGCTTATCTGGCTTGGAAGAACTACATGCGTTTGTAACAATTTGACTTGAATGAAAAATAATCATTCTATGTTCGACGCTTTATAAGAAAATCAACATTTTTCTGTAATTGAAAATCGAATTTTGTTGGTGGAAATTTTTTCCACCTCAGTGGTAGTAGACATGTGGAATTAGGAAAGATGTCATATGGACATTGTTGCCGAGACGTGAAAAAATAACGCGTTATCAAAATGTCATTTGAAAAAAGATGTTATTGATGAAAAACTAAATTATCAGCATTATTACTACTTGTAATTCTCCCTTATTATGGCAAGAACCAAAAAAAAAAAACATGTCACACATTTCCCTTTCTGCTATGTAGAATAGTTATTAGTTATCGATGAAAAATGTCTCAATTAAAATATATTCTCTATAAAAGCTTCATCCCTTTGAAAATATACTACCTAAATTTTGCTCTTTGGCTCACCACGTCAGAGCTTATCCGGCTGGGAAAAACTACATAGTTCTGTAACAACTTGACTTAAATGGCGAAATAATTTATTCATGCTGAAACTGCATAATAATACCCATGATGGTATAAATCAAAATATGAACTCTTCAGGGTGAAAGTCTGAAATTTTTTTTGGAAATATATTGACATTATGCTCCAAAACACAACAAATTTTCACAATTAGGTAAAACTGCAGAACATGAAATAATATCATAACCGGCTTCATTCCAGAGGTTGTATCACGCTTAAATTAAATTCAATAAAATATTCATTCCACTTATACGGAAATTCGTTGTATGCCACTCGTAACAACACTTTTTTGTTATATAAATTCATTGCAATTGCGTTTCTTATTTTGCTCTAATTTTGGGTTTTGTTCCAATGAAGAGGGAAATATAGCAAAATCACATAATTTGAAAATCCAACCATCCAATAATGAAGAGGTTGAATGAATACGAGTACAATTTGGCACTATACAAATTTTATACGGTTTTTTTGTAGCCCATCTCCTCAAATCTGCTATACTAACAAAAATTAACACATTAAAACCTAACAAAATTCCAAACAATCAACACACTAAAACTTCACAACACCCAAAACAACTAAAACACTGAATAATAATTGAATAAACGCAAAATGAATGTATTAACTCGGAGCACGTGCACAAAGGTGAACAAGGCAACTAAACAGAAATTGGTGTGCCGTTTGTTGCATATGCTACCCCGTGATTTCGAAAAGCTAACTTCAACCCTTGAACCCGTTACGTAGACACCTTTGAAAAATTCAAATTTCATTAAAAATCATTATGTTTTAAATCTTAGGAGGTTCAGGAATTACATTTTTATATAGCACTATTCAAGTTTGGATCAGTACTGTCAATTAACATGAACTTAAAAAACAAAGAAAATTGCTCATTTAAAATACTGGATTGAATTTTTTTACATCATTTGGAGGATTAGAGTTTGGATTAACAACCAAAAATATGAAATATCGCCAAAATATACATCAAAATATGCAAATAAAATATTCTAACCACTGTAGAACAGGTTTCAAGGAAAATACAGAGAAAACTTCACAATGAAATGGCAGGGAACTCAACTCACTCCATTGTAACATAAAATTTATTTGTCAGTTTTCTCAATTGAAGAACTTATTAGCCCAAAAGTTGCAAGTTGTAATCTTGAATATGACGTGGGTGAAATTTTAGTTGAGATTAACGTCGCCATTTGTCAAATGTTTGCCAACCAATGACAACTGCTTTAGTAATTAATGACGTCTCCTCCTAATAGCAGAAAACGTATATCAACTTTTTTTGTGTATGAGGGGGTTATTGCTGGAGGCTATCCATGTGTTTCATCTTTTTTCCCAAGAAAAATTCTCTTTCTATCCGTTGAAACTCAATAGAATAAGATAGTAGAATTAGCATTTTGGCGACTTTAGAGAAACGCTTTCCTAAAATCGTTATTAGCATTTTCATAACGTTTCGTTGGTTTAATTTTTTTATATATTTAAATGGTATTTTATGCATATCCAATACAGACTAATACCTTAGAGGATGTTACAAGAGCACTAGAGTCGTTAAAACCGGCCCGGCCCTACAAATAAAGTAGTTAGTTTCGTTCACTATTTATACAGGGGGAGGCAAGAAACCCAACTGCTCCTGCTAGCTCCTCTGATAATACAGTCGTGAAGACTTATTTTGTTCATGTATATTGTACTCAAGTAGGTATTTTTTCAAGTATCAGTGCGGTTGAATCACCTGTAGAATTAGGATGAAGAGCATAAATGGGTATTTTTCCGCAAACGTGGAAAAATAATGACGGGTTATTAAAGTGCTATTTGACAAAAAAAGATGTTATCTAAGAAAAATGAAATTACCTATACATTTGCCGTCATTTCTTCGATATTATGGCATGAACCAAGGAACAGTCACACATTTTCCTTTCGACTGTGGAGAATAATTATTACTGATGAAAAATTTTCCCATTCCTATTAACAATGTTGCCATATTTGTAGGCATCGGAAAAAGCAAAAAAAAAATTGTAGCAAGTGTTAATAAAAATAACAAAATTATCCGTTATTTCCGATTGAGCTAGAAGTGATTTAATAATCTTCGAAAATATATTATACAAATTAATCTACCTACCACTGGTTGTTATCCCTTATCAGGATGCGATTTGAAGAGAAGAAATGGTGCTATCTATAGAAAACGAATTATTGAAAAACTTTCACAATTCTCCTTCGAAATGCGCAGAATGATCATTACTGACCAAAAAATTAAATTTTGTCAAATTTCCCAATTCGCATCAAAAATGTTGCTGTATTTGATATCAACATACGCAGGATACAATTTTGTGCACAGGTATGACACTCCGAAAAGGCAGAATATTTTAATTCCTAGGCATAGACTGCAAAAAAGTGCAAAACTCTTAGATTTCATAAGAATGTACAACGTTCTACCAGATGCATCTGAAAGTTTATAAAGCCCAGTTTTTAAGAACACATTGAAGGGTTTTCTGAGGACGGTTCCTCTGTATTGTGTTGAAGACTTTTATTACTATATTTTAAATTTCGTATTTTAGCCTGCATTGTGTGTCATTTTAATGTAATTGGAATTAATATTGTGCGCTATATGTTTTTTTTTTTACTTATCCATATGTACCTGATTGTACATTGTGATGAAATATACTTACTTACTTACTTACTTACTTTGACCGGAAAAAGCAAGAAAATGTGGCCTATCATTTTAAATGCCAAAATAATGGGCTGTTTCCACTTGAACTAGAAATTATTCTACCTTGCTTGTACCATTGGAAAATAGCACTCTAGATGCAATATACTTATTCAAAACTTTATCTTCAAAAATATAATATTGTAAAGTTTTTGTAGGTTCGATAAGAATTAAAATAGTGCTAACACTTGAAACTAAACTATACACAACTACAATTTATATTCACAAATAAACACAACTGGAATTTATGAAACAACGGTATTCGTGAGTGCGAAACACGTATTTATAGGCACTCGCTGAACACAGATAATTCACCGAAAACAGCCGTCAAAATAACTAACTACTTGGCCGCTTGGCGCAACAGCTTATATACTCTCACACACGATCCAGAGCCTCAGTCATCCAGAATATTTTAGATTCTCGAGAAACCGAAGAATTCAGAAAGATAACTCTCGCGGCGGGTGGGAGTTCTCATCCGACAAGCCAATCTCGCGCCATCGTGCTCTTGCCGCTGGCGCGTCCGGCGCCGGCGGTCTCTTTCTAGCACGGACGCAGTGGGGAATTTGGCTCCAAAAATGGGACAAAAATGAAGAAGGCATATATTTATAAAAATTTTGGCTTAAAATCATACCTTACATAAAGGCCGTGATATAACAGTAATTCGAATTTTTTTTCAACCCTCCAACCCCTAGTTACGAATAACCCCCCCCACCCCCATTTTTTTTCAATCATGCAAATAACACATCATTGTATAGGTATTTTTACTGTCTATTCACTGATATGAGTTTGCTCATAAAATTCCCATTTTAATGTAAAATGTAAATACTTAATTCTGAATATATATCCTATTGATCTTTTTCGTCATCATTTTCTTCATCATTATCATTCTTGAACAGCTCAATTCTTTATAGTAATTCGACCCC
>JAUIMX010001072.1:0-10257 GCA_033557805.1 Phaenonotum sp. SLE1380
CGATTGCCTCTGGAGTTAGTTCATTGAACGCCTCCAAAATTCGTATCTCCATATTTGGAGGCGTTCAATGAACTAACTCCAGAGGCAATCGAGAAAGCAACCCATGAACAAATGAATATGAGAATAAATAAGTGCCTGGAGAGGGAGGGAGGGATATTATTTTATTTTTATAAATTATTTAGGAAACAAATACCGTTATAATTTTTCTACCTAGTTTCCTTATGTATTTTTGTTACCTTACTTTTTCAGTATTGCTCAAAATAAATCAAATTTTAGTTATTTATTTTCACCACCGTCTATGTCACATAACTATTGACATTTGACTTGATATGATTGGTAAATATGCGACTTTATACTCTACTTTTTTTGGAAAATAAGAAATAACTAAAAGTCTGTCAAAGATAGAACGGTTATGTTTCTAATGAAATCTGTAGATATTTTTACTATCTTGCAGATCATTAACTAAAAAATATACCAATCCGTTTGAAAAAATTGAGTTTTTCGCTGTCAATATTTGCAAAATTTAACAACATTTTGAATAACCCCTGTACATATTTTTCTCAATTTGAATTTAAAATAAAATAGAATGAACCCTAGTTCTAATGCAGTGATTGAAAAATTATCTAAAATATATTTTTGAATACTTGAAATTCGAAATTTTCAAAACCGCTGCATCTGTCAAAATTTTAAGGAAAAAATTAATATCTTGAAAACGGTTGAAAATAATGGTATACATATTTATGTAAAATATATTCCATTTTTAACGTAGAATCTAAAAATATACCAATGGTGTCTTCTTCCCTATTCAAATGAAAAAGTTATGATCACTTCCGGTTCAACCGGAAGTGATAAATACATGAACATATTTTGATTTAGCGCTTCAAATGGTCTCATTTATGTGCACAAAATTTCATTATTCTATGTACAATACTTCTTTCTATATTTTTGCCCTATTTTTCCCAAAGGACACCCTGTATAGATCATTCGATTATGATCGTTCGGTTATGAATCATTCGAGTATGACCAACGCAACTAGAAACATGTTATTCGATTATGGAATCATTCGATTATTGGGATCATTTGATTATAGATCATTCAATTATTGAAAATATATTATACCCAGCATGCGGAATTCAGGATTAAGGAGAATTTCAAGAACAGCTGTTAGTTATTATAATAAAGTACTTGAAAATATAAAATCTAAATTAAATTTGAATGAATTCAAAAATTTGTTAAAAAGTTATATATTCAATGTTAGGACATGAGTGTTATATATAGATTCCCTATGGGTTATTAATTGATAAATTAAAAAAAATAAAAATACCTGATATATGCCTGATAAAAAGGCACATATGCCAATATCTAGTAACAATCCCTTAACATAGTTAGTGAATGGTTCTTTACATCCAGTTTTATACACTTTATCTGTTTTGTTAATGAAACATGTGTCTGGAACTTGCAGTTTATTTTCTAAATAATCACTAAAATTGTTCTTGCCACAGCAATGCATCTAAAAAGAATCTATTATAAATATATCTTCATTACAAATATGTAAAAAAAAGATTGACAGCGGTGGGATTCGAACCCACGCCCTTTCGGACTGGTGCCTAAAACCAGCGCCTTAGACCGCTCGGCCACGCTGCCGTTGCGAATAAAGAGCATATAATGCGCACTAAAGTGTACCTTATCTTGTAACAAAAACCATTTTTTCTCCGTTTGGCTATCGAAATCTTTTGTAATGAATCCACTGAGGTTCTGGTCGATTTCTTTCGAAACGGTTCCCATTAAAACCATCGCCCAAATTCCAACACCAATTTCAATCAAAAATATAGTCACAGTAAGAACAATAAACTAAAAACAATTTATGAAGATGCCAATACATGCGCTCTTTATTTAATACATACCAGAATAATGTGAAAGTCGTGCTCTTTCGTGGGCCCTTTTACGGCGAGCCAAGTAATCAAAATATGAGCTAAACCCAGGAATAATATCACAATAAACGGCCCAATAGTGTTATTAGGAACGAATGTAAAATGGTAAAAGACTTTGTACGCTAAAATTACCGAAACACTAATTAAGACAACACCTGAAAACTATAAAAAAAAGTATTACCAATAAGTTCTTACCGAATTAAAAAACTAATTACGTACAAATAATAAACCGGAATACAACAAACATAACAATTCTTTGCATTTCAATGATGCCATAATTGTTATTAATTTCACAACGTTTGTTATAACCTGTGCTGTGCGAACGCAGGTAACAACTGGACTGTTAAAATTTGCAGAATAATCCCGCAAGATTGAGATTTATCTCACGTGACAACATTAGAATAATAAATAAAATGCGTTTATTTATTTTCTTTTATTAAATTTTTGAAATTTATACAAATATAGATTAAAGGTATGCATTTTATGTAAGGTCAGCTACCCAAATCACAGTTATTTTTGGAGGTAGAGGTTTACAGTATAAAATAACCCAAGGATATGCAACATAACATGCGGAAAAGTAACGACTGTGGTAATAAAATCAGGTATACGAGAATCTAGGGATAATTTCCTTAAGTAATTCTTGTTTTTGTATGTCGAGAAATTATTTAATGAGTGTCAACAACTAATGATTGTGTTATGAGTTTAAATGTATTGATGGTTTACCGTGGTTAAATGAACTAATACTCGAGTTCATGCAACCAAACATACAGTAAAGTGTGCTAAATGCCACACATGAACTGTCAAATGGACAAATTTATTTTTCCTATGGATTTTTAAGATATCATAAGTTAAAAATATGTACACTCTTCTACATGGATTTTACAAGTATATGTCCCAAAAGGACGAATATTGTGTGCTTATTTTGGGCCTGGATAATGCTGGCAAGACGGTATGTTGACAGAAGTTTGTAAACATAACCTACATATGTAATTTACTTTTTCTCTTATTCTTTTAGACTTATTTAGAAGCTGCCAAAACAAAATTAACCAAAAACTATAAAGGAATGAACCCTAGTAAAATAACCACTACTGTGGGTCTTAATATAGGAAAAATTGATGTGTCGGGTATACAATTGAATTTTTGGGATTTGGGGGGACAGACAGAACTGCAATCGTTATGGGATAAAGTAAGAATACATACAATAATTTATCGCATCTGTTGTAATTTGCTAATAACATATCTGAACGATGTCAAAACATATTTTCCTTTCATGTTTATTTCTTATGTAGTTGTAGCAGAATAATATTTTTGAGAACATATCTGTTTGATGATTAGAATTGTGAAAAGAAGAAAGTTTGAAAATGGTAGTAGTATATTTCACCCATAGTTTTGAGAACTCAAATCATTTTTTTTTTAATAAACTTAAAAAGCGTTCTTCATACATATCAACTTTACATCATTTTTTTTATACAGGGTGAATCTGAATTATATTCGGAAACTGCTTATTGAACACATATAATTACAATGCAAATACCGTTTACCGCATGTAAATCCAACTACTTGTTCCCGAGTTTTTTCAAAGTAATTTCATACCGAGCCAAACTTTACGAGATGGCTCTTTGTATAATTTGTAATGAAAAAATAATCGTCAGCTCCATTGAATACGGGGGATTAGACGTCAGTCACATAGGTGCTTGAAGCACATTTCTAGTGTCAAACAAAAAGCGGGAGGTCTTATAACTCGCTTATTTATGAACCGATTGTCGTCATTTAAAAGCCATTTCAAATGGTTACATATTCTCCATCAGACAGCAATTGAAATAATGTTTTTGAATATATCAAATGCGGACAAAAAGTCTGTCAATTTTTTTAAATTACAATATACAGGTGTCCCACTCAAAACTCCGCACGCCGATATCTTGAGAACCGATGAAGATTTTTGAATTCTATTAAAAGCATGTGACTACTATAGCCAAAATCTTTTGTTCGGAATAAAGATAATGTTGATGTCTTTTTTGATTTGGGCGTCGCGACGTCGAGAAAAAAATCAAACGACTGCAGGGACGTTGAAACTAATAGTTCTTGAAAGTACAGTTGTTGAATATAAATGAATATATGTTGATATTTTTCAAATAATTGCTAGTAGTTTATTTTTTGTTGAACAAGTGGACGCATATTAACCGCTATTTGTCACTAAATAACTAAAATAACTGATAAACTCTATTTTCATAATGCAAATATGCCTCCATTTCGATACAGTCACGTGGGTTTGCCACCATTAATGACGTCACACCAACCGAGCAAATTGAAAGACCTTTTCAACGATATACCACATGACCCCTCCCAAAGGGTTGAAGTGAGAAATCATTATTTGACATGAAAAGATACCTTCCTTGAAATAAAAATCGACCTGTTTCAGGATTTTGTCATTAGAATTGTTATTACTAAAATAATGAATTTATGCGTTACTTTACGGTCGAAGATAGAATGAAACTAATAACATAAAACATGGGTATATCTCAAAAATGGTTTGAAATATCAAATTATTGTCGCGACGCCCAAATCAAAAATGACACCAACATTATTTTTACTCTGGACAAAAGATTTTTGCTGTAGTAATCACATGCTTTTAACAGAATTCAAAAATCTTTATCGGTTCTCAAGTTATCGGCGTGCGAAGTTTCAAGTGGGACACCCTGTAGATATTTTTTTACATTTTCTGAATACCCACATTTTTCTGTATACAATGATGTATATTGAATAGGTAAAATTTTGACTAAATACCAAAAACTTCATTACCTTCAATCGATATTGCACTCCTTTTGAGGAAAATCAAATGGTTTATGTAATAGTTCGAGCTGTTAGAATGCCATGAATGTATTAGTTGAAATCACTACTGACATAGTTTGGCCTTGAAACTATGTACAAATTGAATTGCATTCGATTTTTCTCAAAGTAAGTACAACATGGACTGTAGTTAATGACGTATTTCGCATTTTACTCGCAGTTTTCCTTATTCAATAATATACTTATTATACATGATTGTACTCAGAAAAATGTGGGTAATCATAAAATGTGATGCCATGGAAATCGATTAAAGAGCTTATTATTTCATGTAAACTGATGAAATTTAATTGAATTACATGTCACTGCCAAATGATAGCAAAGGTTGGCATGATTCAAGCAGCCTGTACCCGTGAGGTGAATAGACGGTTTGAAGCTTGCATTAATGCCAGTGGAGAACTTTAAAACATTGTTATACTTCTGTTAAATATAATTTTCATATTTATTTGTTACTTTAGGTTAATGTTAATATTATTTCAAAGTTACATGGCATTCATTGAATTACTTTTGAAATTTTGGAACCTTTTATCATTATTGACCCAAATTCTGGTGATTCCTATTAATGAAACTCAGTGCCATACCAAGAATTAGCATGTCTATAAGAAAAGAACATAATCATTCTACCCTTTGCTATACAAATAAATATCGTTATTTCCACGGCTTACTAGCAATCATTGTAATGTCTTGACATGTTATTTTATTAAATTTCATCAGTTTACATGAAATAATAAATTCTTTTATCCATTTTGAGCGCTTTGCGAACTTCGCCTCTGTGATTTTTTTTGTATTCAAGTATGTTATAGTTTGTTTTTTGTAATAAAGACATTATTATTATTATAATTTCCATGGCATATTTATTTAATTCTTTTGTTTTTGTGAAGATTGAATAAATACAGAAAAACTTGATTATCTCAGTAACGGTACGTCATAGAGACAGAAATAATATATCGTTGTAATGCGAGGAATGAGTACTACCAAATTGTGAAATAATATACGGTATGTTCTATTTAGTAAAAAAAATCTTTTTGGTGTGTAACTTTTGGATCACCCTGGTAAAAATTATTTCCGGTCAAAAGCAGGATTTTTGGTGTAGATCATTTCATTCTATTTAACCGTCTTTCTATTTCTTTAAATAACAAAGTTAGCCATTGGAAAAATTACTCTGGGTAACCTGGTATATTGTTGGTCGTTGTCTGTCAGTATGGTAGCTCTGTTCTTGGGTTTGTATGTGGAGAGTTTTCTAATTTGCTGTCAGAATGATTTTCCCTGTGCATTATTTATTTTATTGCAAGCTTCCAACCATGTATGTCTTCTGAATTCTTGAGTCATCCTCTGTATATTTTTGTTGTGGTCATTTATTCTTTGTTTCCTTGTAGGATCTGGGTACTTCTTATATTCTCTGTACATTTTACGTTTATTTTTGATGAGTAGAACTATGAAGGGTTGAAGTAATGTTTCCTAACTTGAGGTGAATTATTGACAATACTATTACTTAGCTTTGTGATGAATTTTTCAATTATATGTTCGCTGACTTCCTGGTGTTCCATTTAAATGACATAATTGTTCATTTCATTTTTAACCATGTCTATGATGCAATTATTAACATTGTATTTCACCTCGTTCGTTATGAGGGGAGGGTGTTCCAACTCAAGAGTAAAATTCACTGCCAGGTGATCTGATCCTAAGTCCAGCTGGACACTAATATTTTGGATAACATGATTTAGATTGTCAGTGAACATCAATATATCTGGGGTAGAATCAGGATTGTTCGGCATTAGAAAAGTTGGAGGTGTAGAGGCTTTCTTAAAATCGATATTCCTTAGAAAATCAGTGGCGTGGAGACATTAAAGTCCCCAATAATAATGGAAAACTCACATTGGGTAGCTTTAGTAAATAAGGTTTCTTAGATGGCTGATAGTTGATAAAGTGATTACCAAACGGCCCCTCGAAGAATATGCATCCATTGTGTGGATCATTGATACATACAGCATTCATTTTTCTGATGTTTGCTTTTGGATGGGCCTGAACCAATCCCCCCCTCTGATATTCCTGTTTACAATGTTTTCAGATTTGTGGATTGAAAGCCAATCCCTGTAATGAATTGATTGACCATCCTTGGTCTTAGTCTCAACAAAAGTTGCACAGTAGCAGTTAATATTGCAGTATAGGAAGTTGATATTATTCTGCGATTGTGGCCTGGCCATTATTTATGCCTTCTATGGGTTCTGTGGGTGATGGAGTAGAAGTTTCCATATTGAACATCAAGATGTAGATATGGTTACTTGACAAAACAACCGTGGTACTGATATTAAATTTTCCAAGGAATCTTGATTAGCAATTTTTTCTACAATCTCCTCGTTTGCTAGATATATGCATATTCTGTTTCTAGACGGGAACAAAACATTCTTTGGACCCGCACCTATTGCACGAAAATACGTAGTTTTAAAACGTCATTATTTCGCATATATTCTCGGTATGGTAAAACCGACAACCTTCAATAACAAACTTATGAGTTGAAATTTTGAATATGTTGATTTTATGACACATGAAGATATTATCAAAGCAAAACAAGGATTTTTGAAAAGAAAATAAAAACATTTTTGGGTTCAACAAAGGCAAATTGGGTAAAAGTGAAAAATATACCACATGCTATTTAAAATAAAAAAGTTATGGTCTATATCCGATTAAATTGGAAGTGACTTCTTTTGTTTCTGTACTTGAAAAATTTCTATATGGTGTAGATCAAAGGTCGCCAAACTTTTTTAATCATAGAACCCTATATAATTTCCTGGAGTGTGCATCGATCCCCACAGAAGAAATTTTCAGTCAGTTGAAATAAAACTTTCTAAAAGTTGGTATTAAATATTAAAACAGATCTGTAGTGAAGTAAATACAGCAGACTTGAACTACAAATTGATGAGATGGGTATGTCTGGTGTTTTTTTTTTTCGTAAAATTTGCTATATTGGGTTCAAAATTGGTTAGTGTTAACCCTAAATTCCCTCAAATCTCAACATTTTTTTCTGAACTTGGTTAAAATTGAATTTACATGACTGAAGCCGGCTTCAATCATGTATAGGAACTTGGAAATGCCAGCATAAATAGCTGAGCTATTTCGTTAGGCAAGAAGGACGCATCGCCTCGATTCTTATTGACCAAACTGTATTCGTAAACTATAATTCATTCCACTGATATCTAAACAACTCATAAATTCCACATATGCAGTTAGGTATATGCGATTTGCATATTAAGAAATGATTTTCATTTGACCCCTGCCCTTGACAAGTAGACCCCTCAATATTGATTCGACCCCCTGGATCAGATAGACCCCTTTTTTTTGTCAAATAGACCTCTGGGGGTCTATATTCACCATTTTGCCTACCTCTGGTGTAGAGTATATCCACAAAATTTTATATCAAAATTTCAATAAATGAAAGAGATGAATAGGGTGACCTGGTTTTCGAACTCACCCTGTATAAGTGTAGCTAATGTAAGATAAGCATTGTCAGCAATACGTCGTATTAGGGCAATGTAAATTGCTAATGTTGAATTGTTAATTCACCAAGAAAAAAAAAGATAATGGTATTACATCCTGTTTGGTTACTATTCAACTATTATGATTTTTTGCCGCACCCTGTGTAATATATCTAGAGTTCCAGGCCTTAACAGTATAAGTCCAAAAAGTGATTTTTCGAGTACAATTTTAAAAAATCTATCTTTTGAATAATATTACAAAAAATAATAAGTTTGCCCTGACATGTAAACAAAGCAATGCTTTAATTCATCAACACAGAGAAGTAATTTTAAATATGGGAAGAAATTAACAAATTAGAAGACTTCACATGTCTCTATTGAAAAGTTATGTTTTTGGATTTGTACTGTTAAAGCCTGGAACTCTAGATATTGTTTTTTTTAATTCTTAGTATATTTTCTTAAAGAAGTATACCTTTCTAATTCCAGTACTATGCTGAGTCTCATGCAGTTATTTATATAGTTGATTCAAACGATAGAGCCAGAATAGATGATTCTAAAGAAACATTCGGTAAATACTGTATAATTTCCACATAACATTCATATTAATATATTTTCTATTTCAGATAAAATGATTGCCAATGAGAACTTACAGGGAATACCTTTACTGGTACTTGCCAACAAACAAGATATACCAGATTGTATGGGAGTTCGTGAAGTGAAACCAATATTTAATAAAAATGCGCATCTTATTGGTAAAAGAGATTGTATGGTGATGCCTGTTTCTGCTTTAACTGGGTTAGTTGATTTGTATGCAAAAAATATAGGAACTGACTATATGATACTCATATAGCACAAAATATCGTCATGACCTCTGTATTGAAACTTATCTGAGTTTTCAACAGCATAGTCCTGTTTGAAGCTAGAATTATATTACTCAAATCTGCCTCGTGCATGTGATATGCGCATCAAAATTTCTGAGGCACTATTCTGATACTCAGCTGGTGAAGTAAATTTGTCATGAGGTAAAATTTGATGCACAAGGGAAATTCGCGCAATACAATCCCAGTAAAAGACATTTTTCAATAGCTAGAAATATTGTTTATTCACATGCTGCCATTGGTATTTACTTTAAATAATTTTTTCATCTTTTCACCAACCATTGGTAGTTTTGAAGAGTAACCCCTAAAGGTTTGATACTTTTGATGTACTCATTTTAAGTAATCTATTTGGTATGCTTCTTGTGCTAGTAGAATAA
The DNA here is from genome assembly GCA_033557805.1 of Phaenonotum sp. SLE1380. Classification (NCBI taxonomy): domain Eukaryota; kingdom Metazoa; phylum Arthropoda; class Insecta; order Coleoptera; family Hydrophilidae; genus Phaenonotum; species Phaenonotum sp. SLE1380. The sequence continues at coordinate 9,504 of JAUIMX010001072.1, forward strand.
AATGTGAGGACTAAACTTTTTTCTAAAGAAAAAGAAACTGGTCGTTTCTTGACTAGGTTTTATTTGTTTTGTACTCAAAGCCAATCATTATCTCTCAGAAAATATGATTTTTTCAGAAAACTGTTATAAATATATCCATCAAGTTTTACATTGCCGAAATTAGGTAAAAAATTGTTTCTGATGAGATCCACGAATTTTTTCTTTTGCATTGAACTATCAGAACTATTCAATATTTTGAAAAGTGACTATATCACCAATGACCACGGTAAATTGCCTGTAGTACGTTCGTTTAGTACAATATATTTGGTGAATTTTAATCTTTTTCACGAACTATGGATCATGGTTATGTTGTCACTTGCGTTGGAATTAATGCCACCAACATTAATTTTAAATGAAATTTGGAGTGTTTTAAAAATTAAATTGACACAAATCATATTTATATGGAATTTTATGACAAAGTTAATTCAATATTTGTCACAAATTTACCAATATCTCTGCACCGGTTAGTTTTAGATCAGTACTGCTTTATATCACAAATCCAAGTATGTAAATATACAGGGTAAAGCAAAAAACTAGCCCACCCCTGGTTGCTTATAATAACGCACTTATGAAAACGAAATCATGTACATACAGGGTTATTGGTAACTCGATGCTAACCCTTTAAGAGGCAATAGGGTATCAGGTGTGGAGTAATTTTAACCCCCATATCTATTATCCGATTGTCAACTGTTTTCGAGATATTTGAATTTTTCAT
>JAUIMX010001073.1:0-10256 GCA_033557805.1 Phaenonotum sp. SLE1380
ACCACCTAGTTTGCAATTAACAACATAAAATCTTCTCAAAAAATTAATACAATTGTCGAATTTGTTAATAAAAATTAAAATTATTTATGTTTAGAGTTCTTTTCGATGTATGTATGACAGCATACTAGTTGGAAATGGGATCATTTCCTGGGGAAACAGCGTAGATGTAAATAGACTAATTTATTCTGCTGATAAGTTGCATAAGATAAGTTTTCTGATTGGAAAGGCTTGATTCTTGATAGAGTTATTTCAGCAACTACAAGATACCTTACCTTACATTGAATAAACCTAATTGAAATATGCTCATTTCTGAAGAACTTTGATTTTTTCAATGACAATATGCTTGGTCATAAGTAACACACACGAAAAATTTATCCAGGTACAGAACATTTTTATCATAACCACCTGCCAGAAAACATAAAAGCAAAAAATGGGAAACTTCTCAACTACGAAGTTAAACAGTATCTACTTCACAATGCATTTTAGTCTGTGATTATCTGAACTATTAAAATTATCTAATTATTTGCAAACATAATTTATTGTGTTTTTTTTTTTCAACCTGTTGTATGTCTGTATGACTTTATAAAGTCTATAAATCATTATTCATGAAATGAATAAATCAGTATGATCTATTCTACAAAGTGCCCTCGTGAGTGATGTTCACAACTATGCTAATATTTCAATTGTAGTATAATACTATTTCAATCAGCTGATTAATACCCAATTCAATTTTACAGGACGAAGAAAATGAAAGTTCAGAGAAAAAATCAGCCAAAGATGCTTTACTATTATGGGCACAACGCAAGACGAATGGTTACCCAGGAGTACATGTCACCGATTTCTCAGGCTCATGGAGAAGTGGTCTTGCTTTCAACGCTCTTATTCATGCACATAGACCTGATCTTTTCGACTATAACCAACTTAACCCAACCAAACATATCGACAACTTAAACCATGCTTTCGACATAGCTAACAACGAATTGGGAATCCCAAAATTACTTGATGCTGAAGATGTTGATACCACTCGCCCCGATGAGAAGAGTGTTATCACCTATGTAGCCTCATATTACCACACATTTGCAAGAATGAAAAATGAAGAGAAGAGTGGGAGGAGAATAGCTAAAATCATCAATCAAATGGTAGAAGCTGATAAAATGAAAGTAGATTACGATAAATTAACAACGACTTTGTTAGATTGGATTAATATGAAAGTTATCGAATTAGAAAATCGCGAATTCCCAAATTCTTTAGAAGGAATCCAAACTTTACTCTCCGAGTTTGGTTACTACAGAACGCAGGAGAAACCTCCGAAGTACAAAGAACGAAGTGAAATTGAAGCATTATTTTTCAATATAAACACCCAGTTAAAAGAACTCCGACAACCAGCTTTTATTCCACCCGATGGTAAATTGGTGCAAGATATTGAAAGAGCATGGGAACGGTTAGAACGAGCCGAACATAGCAGAGAAGTAGCTTTAAGAAGCGAACTCCGTCGCCAAGAAAGACTAGAACAATTGAACTACAAATTCCAAAAGAAGAGCACTCTTCGAGAAGGCTACCTCAAAGAAATGATCCAAATTTTATCCGACCCTAAATACGGCTCTAACCTTACTCAAGTTGACGCAACTTTCAAAAAACATGAGGCTATTTCAGCTGATATTCTTGCACGTGAAGAAAGATTCAATGATTTAACAGAAATGTGTAAGGAGCTTGTCCGAGAAAATTACCGCAATTCTGAAGCCGTCCAAGCTAAAGAGACAATGATTTTAGAAAAATGGCGTGAACTTCTAGACCTTCTAGAAAAACACAAAGTTAACCTAAATCGAATGGGAAACATAATTAACTTGATTCGTGAAATTGATACAACTCTAACAAGTGTAAATCAACTCAAAGTAGATCTATCCTCAGTCGATACAGGTGTACATTTATTCGCTGTTGAAGAATTACTCCAAAAACACGCGTTGCAAGAATTGCAAGTAACTTCGCTGGGTGAAACAGAAAGGCGACTGAAAAGATTGGGTGATCAATCGGTAGCTCAGAGTCCGAAGGAGGAAGAAATTTTAAAGAAGAAACTTAATGAAGTTGAGGCAGCTTATGCACAACTTAAGGTAAGCATAAACGATTCTCCCATCAAAAAATATTTCAAAATTTCATTTGAAAATTTGGTTCTTCGATTCTTTATTCAGTAATTTCCGTAAAAAGGGTCTTTATCACTTGATAAAATGAAATATAGAAACTTATCGGAAAAATATATCTTCCTATTTTGTTTTTCAATATTTAAATATTAAATTCATTGTAGGTAGGGTAAATTACTTATATCACGGACGTATTCAATACGACTATACTTCTGTTAAAATTATTATTGATTAAAATTAAAAATTTGTCCAATAAATTACAACCAGTAAGGTGCTTTCTCTATGAATATGTAACTATTTTTCGAACTTCAACAATTAAAATGTCCAAAAGAAGGACTGATTTGAAGTGATTTACTAAAGGACTTCAGCTAATTTTAAAATGAATTAAAATTTACAATTGAGAATGAACATGGCAACTGTTGAGCCTTTCTAAATTTTGTATCAACAAGAGAAGATAATAAAATAACATAGAGAAAAGGTACAATAAAGAACTTGGTAGAACAGATACATAAATGGACAATATCACAGACAAAACTTACCATATCACAAAATCAATTGTTAGAATCAAATAAACACACATTATCAAGGAGACCTTGCCAAGGAATGGTAATCCAATAAAATCTATAACAAAATCAATTCAAAATAGAATCAAAACAAATGAAATTATTATACTAAAAAAAAAAAATGAATTGAAAGAGGAGTTAACCCTTATGATATATTTAGTATTCTGCATTAAATGCATGAACAAACCCAGGGACAATATTCATAAAGACGAAAACCACTAGACACCACCACTCAAAAAGCAAAGCTTGGAACTGTTCTTTCCAGCTACTGTAACTTGGAAATTCTTCTTTGAAAAATAATTTTCATAAATAGATGCATATTATCATCAAATGAGGAACAGATCAAATTTTGAGATATCTGTCTCTCTTGTTTCGCAATTGATAAAGACAATAGACGCATTCTATGAAATGTCATCAATAATTTCATCTAAAGGCATGACTCAATGTTTAAGAACTTTTTTTACAATTACAAAGTTTCATTTATTTTGTTTTCAACAGGATGTGAGCACTCGTAGAAGAGCAATGCTTGAAGAAGCAAGGAATTTTTATCAATTTCTCCAAGACCAAGAAGATGAGGAAGCTTGGTTAATAGAAAAACAAAGAATATGTCAAGCTGGAATCACAGCAAAAGACCTGAGAGGTGTTCTAAGCTTACAACAAAAACACAAACTGCTTTTAGATGAGATCAAAATTAGGAAGAACAAATTTGAACAACTTAGTAAAATTGGCACTCAACTTATCAATGAAAAACACCCACGAGCTGGAGAGATTCAACAGCACATTGATAACAATAAGAAAGAATGGGACAAACTAGAAAAATTAGCTAATGAACGAACCAAACAGTTACAGGACGCTGCAGAAGCTTACCAGTTCTATGCAGATGCAAACGAGGCCGATTCTTGGCTTAATGAGAAGACCCAAATTCTTTCCTCTACAGACTTGGGATCTGATGAACCCAGTGCTCAAGCTCTGCTTCAGAGGCACAAAGATCTTCAAGGGGAATTGAATGCCTACAGTGGTGACATCCAAAGCTTAAACAACCAAGCCAAACAGTTGATAGCAGAGGGTATTTCAAATTTGGATTTAACACCTGAAACCGAAGTCCCAGTTCAAGTCGAAGAAATCACTTATGAAACAAAAATGGTACCCACTGAAGTCTATGAAGATGAGCCAGTTGAAAAAGTGGAATATAAGGAAGTGCTTGATGAAAAAATCATTCCACAAGTAGTCGCACTATACCCATTCAATGATCATGGCTTAAAGATGAACAAGGGTGAAGTTCTCATACTTTTGAACAAATGCAATGCAGATTGGTGGTGTGTTCGAAAACTTGACGGTACCGAGGGTTTCGCCCCAGCTAATTACATTAAAGAAACAGAACCAAGAATTTTGCAAATTCCCGTTAAAAAACCTGAAAAAGTCAGAGTCTTGCAAAAAGTCAAAAAAGTCAAAATGGTTCCTCAGAAGGTTCCCGTAAAAGTTTTAAGACCTGCTTCCCAGAAATTGGCTAAAAAAATCGATGATAGCAACAGTGTGCCTAAGAGACAAAAGAAAATTAATGATACTTACGAGAAATTGCAAGAAATGGCAGCTAAACGGCACGCTTTATTAGAAGACGCAATTCGCTTGTTCAGATTCTATCGCGAATGTGATGATTTCGAGAAATGGATAAAAGATAAGGAGAAACTTTTAACAACAGAAGATCCTAATGAAAATGTCGATCAAGCTAAACGAAAATATGAAAAGTTTTTGACAGACTTGTCTGCAAGTAATAAAAGAATTGATGCTTTGGATGCGGAGGTAAAGGATTTTGAAAACCAGAATCACTCGCAAATTGATAAAGTCAGGAATCGCCATCAACAGATTCATGCTGCTTGGGATAGACTAAATAAATTGAAAGCTGAAAAAGAAAAGAGTTTAGAAGGAGCTAGTAGTGTTGAACTCTTCCAGCGAACTTGTGATGAAGCTAAGGATTGGATGCTTGAAAAAATGGCGCAGTTAGATACGGCAGCTTTGGGACAAGATTTGAAAACTGTGCAAGCTTTACAAAGACGTCACCATCATTTAGAAAGAGAATTAGCACCAGTAGAAGAAAAAGTAAACAGGGTTAACCATTTAGCTAAATCAGTAAAGTCAGCGTATCCACATGAACGTGCTAATGTCACTGAACGAGAAAATGAAATTAAAGATTTATGGTATAAAGTCCAAGAAAAGGCTAAGGAAAGAAGAGCCAGACTCGAGGATGCTGTTGGGCAACAAATATTCACAAACAGCTCAAATGCTTTATTGGCATGGGTGGCTCACGTGAAAGATCAACTGAATGCAGACACAACAGTACGAGATGTAGCAACAGCTGAATTATTACTTAAAAACCATCAAGACTTGAAACAAGATATTAAAGCACATGAAGATGAATTTAAACAAATCACTGATTTAGGTAAAAAGTTATTAAAAACTAACCCTAATTTAACAGCGGTGTCAGAGAAAATTGATAGACTCGAAGCAGAAAAAGATGCTATCCAAAGAGGCTGGAATGAGAAAGAACATTGGTTGCAACAATGCTTACAACTACAACTTTTCAATAAAGAAGCCGACAAAATCGATGCTGCTACATCTAGTCATGAAGCATTTTTGGAATTCAATGATTTGGGTAACTCTTACGATGAAGTCGAAGCCCTAACCAAACAACACCGCACTTTTGTCAATACTTTAATGGCTCAGGATGATAGGCTTGGAGCTTTCAATAAAAAAGCTGATGCACTTATTGCTGACAATCATTATGAAAGCGAAGGAATTGATAATAGAAGGAAACAAGTATTGCAGCGTCGACAGGCTGTCAAAGAACTTGCAAATGCACGATCCCAAGCTTTAGATGCTTCTAAGAATTACCAAGAATTTTGCGCTGAAGTTCATGATTTAAAATCTTGGTTATCAGAAAAGCTCAAAACTGCTTCTGATGAAAGTTATCGTGATTTAAGCAATCTCGAAAGAAAGTTGCAAAAGCATGAGGCTTTCGAAAGGGAAATTCGAGCAAATGAGGGTCAATTACGCACTGTGAACAAACTTGGACAGGCTTTAATTGCTCAAGACAGTTACAGGAAAGATGATGTTGCAAAGACACTTAAAGAATTGAATGATGAGTGGCAGAAATTGGTTGGAATATCACTGGACAAAGGAAGGCGATTAAGGCAGGCGATGACACAACATAACTACAATAATTCTATCGATGATATCAATAATAAATTGGTCGAAATTGAAACAACCTTGAGCAATGTAAATGTCGGCACAGATTTACGCTCATGCCGTGATTTGTTGAAGAAACACGAGGGAATAGAGAATGATTTGATGCAGTGTAAAACACGTGTTGATGACCTAGTCGAACAAAGTAACGAAATGACTCATGATGACCACTTTGATTCTGATGCTATAAGGAAAGATGCTTTGGATAGTCAGAATAAATTGAAAGCTTTAGATAAACCAGCAAAGAAACGCAGAGATGCTCTACAGGAATCTTTGCAATTTTACAAATTTGGTTTCGATTTGGACAACGAATTGCAATGGATCAAAGAACATCTTCCTTTAGCATCCTCAACTACAGTTGGGCAAAATCTGCATCAGGCTCAGATTTTGCATAAAAAACACAAAAAATTGGAAGCAGAAATCATTGGACATCAACCGGTAATCGATAAAACTTTAGAGGCTGGTCAAAATCTAATAGACCAAGAACATCCCGAACATAAGCGAGTAGAAGAATTGTGCAATACTCTTCAAGGTGCATGGATCGACCTCAAAAATAAAGCTAACCAAAGAGCCCAAATTCTGGAGCTATCTTTGAAGGCACAACAGTTCTTCTTCGAAGCAAGTGAAGTTGAATCATGGTTGAATGAAAAAAGTGGAATTTTGGCCAGTACCGACTTTGGACGTGATCGTGACGCAGCTACCAAACTTCTAACCAAACATAAAGCATTAGAATTAGAACTTGAGACCTATAATGGCATTATAACAGAAATGGGACGAGGTGCAAACGCTCTAGTTCAATCTGGGCACCCCGAATCTAAAGTCATTCAAGAACGGCAAGCAACTCTAGAACATTTAGTGAGGTCCCTTCAAAGGCAAGCAGCTATACGTCAACAACGCCTTATGGAGTCGTTATTCCGACACGAGTATTTCCTGGAATCAGGAGCATTGGAACGTTGGATTTCCGAACAAATGCAACACGCTACCTCGGAAGATTATGGTCAAGATTATGAACACCTATTGGTAAGATTTGCAAAATTTTCTCAATTAATAGTTACTTACGTTCACAATTCAATTGCAGATACTTCAGACTAAATTTGACGACTTTAAACATAGATTCGAAGCAGGCTCGGAACGTTTCCGACAATGTGAAGATTTGGCTATGAAACTAATCTCCAATGAAAGCCCATACAGCTCAGAAATTGAGAAAAAACAAGAACAACTAGTGTACGTATCAATATGAAATTTGATAAACTTCCATTAATATCATCAATTTTTCAGCTTACAATTAGTAATTTTACTAACATTTCACATGTATATATTTCCATTCTTTCCATCTGTATATATCATTGGATTTTTTTATTTATAAATACTGGTATATGCAATAAGTCTTGATGATATAGTAATTTGGGTTGTCTTGTTTGCTAAGTAATTTTATTTTTTATTCACGCAACGATTATTATTCTAACTTTTTCTGTTCATATGATATTTTTAGAATCATAATATTGAACTAACCATCAAACTCCTACATCAGTTCACAGTTATGGTTGTGGAAGCCTTATGCAGGGTGATTCATTCAAGCGGGAAAGTAGAATATAACATTAACGGATCGAATTACAAAAAAATAACCAATATCATAGTTTCATGATTCATCTCAAGGAAAATCATAAAATTAGTTTGAAAAGTACAGGGTGTTCCTTCAACCACAAACATTTGTTTGTGCTAGAACTTTAGCCCTGTCCACATTATTAACATTGCGTCGAATGGTCTGACAAAAACTTGCGAACAGCAATTGCCAACTTAAAACCAATTTAGTAAATTTTATGCATCAGTAAGATATAGGTATAAACTGCCCATGTATTCGTCGAACCATTCATCACGATGTTCATAATGTGGACACGGCTATTGAATTAATACCCAAATTTTGTTTTTTAAACAGGAAGACCTATATGTGAGTAGATTTTTCGATTCTTTAAAGATTTTAATGCAAGTTTGTTTGAGATAGTAGTAATTTTCAACTCATCAGTTTTCAAGATATTGGAAAAAAATCATTCATCAAGTGTTTTGTTATTTAATTATGAGATATTTATTTTGAAAAATGAATTGTCCTCTTTTGCATTATGATAAAGTGAATTTTGCTCTTCGATATGGTTTTAACATGACACCGATATCTTTTGGAATGTTGTTATGGTATGCAATTGAATTTGACATTTTTAATACAAAAACTGAAATTTCAAATTGAATAGACTGTGTATAGTTACACCATATGATCATTTATTCATAAAACTACAATTTTTATTGAGCACGTCCTATACCTATCTTTTGTTTATACCAAGCTAAAGCTAAAACCTTGATTCAGATTATGGCACAAAATAAATGATGTCAGTAGGCCATGGAAATAAATCAGTTTTATTCTTGGAAATATTGAAAATGAAGATGATTTTATTTTTTTTTTTTATTACTCATTTTCGTCAATAACTTGAGTTTAAAGTGATTTTCACATATCCCTCAGTGCAAAAAGATTTAATTTGATTAGTTCTATCCATTTAGATAATTTCTCACTTCTTGAATACAATGTGCTGGAGCACTGTTGTGTTGGATGTAGAGATTCATTTTGATAATTTATATATTTATATAATTTATATAATAAATAGTTCTTTAAATCCTGTGTTGGCAAATTTAAATATCTTTTGTCAGAAACAATGTTTCTGTTTTGATGATCGACTGCACACAAAAAGTGGGGATTCAATTGATCATCTCGTATGTAAACATCTCAGAATGGTTGCAAATTTTAAAATTGATTTTTTTTTAATTACCATGATGGTTCGAGGTTTAGTACCTGTTTTTATTGATTGCTTTGTAATAATTATTATCTACTTTATTATGTAATATCGCTGCCATTAGATTCAAATCATGTATCAATGTATTTCTCATTGAATTTGCTTCCCAATGACCCCTAATGCGAAGTGTGTTGATGATGAAGCTATCTTAAATAAGGTTTTTGGTTTGTGGGTTTTGCTATTTTTAATGAATTGGCCTTTATGGCTGGAATGTGTATAGTATTGGCACTCGCCAAAAATATAAATTATTTTATTTCGCATAATTCTTGTTGACTGAAATTCATTGCAGTCAGTCGACTCAACTTGAGTAACGAAAATGGAATTGACTATTGATTAAAAGATCATTAAAAACACCTTCTTTTTCATGGCTTCCCGATATTTTTTTTTATAAATGGTTGGCGTAATGTCATCTTATTAATGGCTGCGGGAACTAAACCCATTCTGCCACAGCAGCTGTTGGTGAGCTATTCAAGATTAATCTTTAATAATTCGAGATTCACAATATAATGTGTGCTTATGAAAAGAAATCATACTGCAGATCGAATATGCCCTTCTGGTTAGTTTCTTGAAGAGCAATCAAAAGAGTAGGGAAATTAATTCCTTATTGAGATAGCTTGAGGATCAGTTCATCGCTAAACGAATCATGAATCGGACATGAAAAAACGATATGGTCAAGAGTGGCCTATTCTTCGTCACATTCACACCATGGAGAGTCCAAGATGACAATCCTATGTAAATGAGCTGGGTATCTGCCATGTCCAGATTAAGTGATATTTATTTTATATCATCATATAAATCAAGACTTTTGCTTTAGCTTGGTAATAAGAAAAGATAGATACGGGCCATACTCAATGAAAATTGTAGATATGTGAAAATACAATCATATGGTGAAACAATATAATGGACGTTCCATTTAAAATTATGATGGTTTGAAAAATGTTACATCATAACTGGTTAGATTTAGGATAGTTTGAATTCATTTAGTTTGCGCGCCCTTTACTGGGAGAGAGGTGGGGAGCTTCATCTCGAGAACGCGAGCAGTGTGTTACACAGAAGAACTAATATAAGAAATGCGGACTCCTATTGTATCGCCGGGAACAAAATTGCAGCGCCACCTAGCAAGCGCGTGTGGAACCCACTCATGTTGACGGTTGTAGTGACGCGAATTTCGATTGGAAACGCGAATTCCGAAAAGGATTCAATCCCAAAATATTTCTATTTTGAGATGAACCCTTCTCGAAAGTCGTTATGTTGGGGAAGCATAATTGAGAAAAAGAGCAGATTGGAGAAACATACCATATATTTAAATATAATCACATATTTCTTTATAAAAGCGAACCATATTTCAAAAAAATATTTGAAAACCCTTACAATACATTTGAAAAAACATAAAAGGCATTGAAAATTAAAACATTATTTAAATATAATCACATATTTCTTTATAAAAGCGAACCATATTTCAAAAAAATATTTGAAAACCC
>JAUIMX010001074.1:0-10256 GCA_033557805.1 Phaenonotum sp. SLE1380
CATCCCTCTGACTGACGAAATCTGATTGGTTGTTCGAGTATCGGGAACGCCGCGGGGTTTCAAGGCACATGACACTCCAGTACTCTATGTTATTCATCGAACTAAAGAAACCTAGCAACGTTAAACAGGAATGTCATTTTCAATCATCATACTTCCCTTGGTCTGTACAAACATAACCACCACACCGTTTATAAGAAGTTTCAAAAATTTCGGAGTGGCCATATGAGCACAAGTGACACTGTACGTCTCCAGAGATCATTGATAAAATCTATATATGAAACAGTAGTGAAGGTGTGTGAGATTGCTAGTGCTGTGGGCATCTCGACTTGACGGATACATAACATTTTGCATCAACAGTAGGACATGCCAAAGCCATCCGCAAGATGGGTGCTGCGATTGTTCACTCTTGATGAAAAACGAAATCCTATGAAGTGTTGCAAGGACGGTTTTCAGCTGTTCGAGAAGAATGCGCAGGACCTCAAGTGTCAGTTCGTCACTGTGGATAAAACATGGATACATCAGTACACTATTGAGACCAAAAATAATCTTAACAATAAGTTATTTGGAATCTGCGCCAAAAACGATTAAGACCGGTTCATCCGTCGGCAGTAAAGATTATGACGGCTGTCTTTTGGGATTCGCAAGGAATAAATTTCATCGACTACCTAGAAAAATGTGAAATTATTAAGCTGGGTACACATACATACCAAACCACGAACCAAACCTCAAACCAATACCAAAAAGTCAAGTGTGTACGGCTTTCCATACCTTATACCAATACCTGATACTGCAAACGAACCTCGATCCGAAGTGTGTCGGTAAATTGAGCCGCGTCAAAGGAGAAGTTCGTCATGTGGTGCGTTGTGCGTGGTGTAGGTGTGTACGGCACAACACTCTGCGGCGTACCAATACTTGATGCCAGGCTCCTAGCATATTTATCGAGAACTAAACTTATATGAGCTAAGTTGATACAATAATGACAGAAGAGTATAATATCAATTGTGTATTTTTAATTTTTAGTCGAAAAGAAAATACTCATTGGATCGAAATGACTGAATTTTGCAACTACTCCTGTGTTTACTATTACTGTGTTACTATTTTATTTTATAAAAACTGTTGTTATTCAATTAATAGAAATACATATTTCCATATGTCTTTCCGGGAGCTAAATTTGAACGAATTTTATGCATTTGTGAATCATCTTTCTTTCACTAAATTTTGCGTGAATATTATTTCTCAAACACCTGTTTTGGTTTATCGGTTTTTTTTTTTCATTGAAACATATGTTGTGCAGTTTGAGTTTATGGGATGTAATAAGGAATTTTTGTCAGTATTTAAAAACCGTGCAAAACAAACAGACCCAATGAATTGCAAAGTCGTATAAAAGAAGTGTGTTTGGAATCCAAAACACCTTTTCCGTTACTACAAAGTTAACTGTCTGCCAAAATTCACGCGATTTTCTAAAATTATCTCCTAATTAAATAATCGACTTCAAATACGCAGCTACGACAATTTTTAAATTCATCGTTGTGTACAACTGGATCGGTCTGATATATCAAGTATCGGTATCAGGTATTGGTATCAGGTATCGAATGATTTTCAAGCACACACATAGGTTCGAGGTTTGGTTCATTGTGCGGTTCGTGGTTTGGTTCGTGGTTTGGTGTGTATGTATACCCAGCTTTACAGGTGATCATAATCCATCGCTATTGAGATTCAAGCTGAAAGAAAAACGCCCACGATTGGTTAACAAAGAATTCTTTTTCATAACGACAATGCACCAGCAATAGGGTTCCAACTCGTTTCACACCCCCCACTTTCCAGACTACTATTTGTTCCTCTATTTGAAGATATGGCTAACTGGGAATAATTTTTCTAAACGGGGAGGCGATTCTAGAAATGAATAACTACTCTTCAGATTTGGACAAATCCTATCATTCGAAAGAAATCAAAAAAGTAGAGCAGCTTTGCACGAATAGTTGAAATGATAAAATGGTAAGAACAAGGCGTAAATTTGCTAAAACGGCCATAACAAGGATCTATTTATTTCGTTCAAATAGCTTTCCGCAAAACCCAACGGAAAACAACGAATAAAAAAAAATACATGGTTTTTGAAAATCATGCGATCTAATTCTAGTAACTATTTGAGGTAGAACCTAAAGCTATTACTGATCAAATTTTAGTATTTGTATGCAAAAAATGTAGAACGCTTCACGATTTCATGTCATACTAACGCAAGGGGACTTGCTAATCGTATCTTCATCGCTCCAATTTTAGTATATGTGACGTGAGTTCGAATAGTTCTTCACGTGAGTTCAAATAGTTCTTCACCGCATAGCCATTTCCAATCAAATAATATGTGCAAAATTGGTTCCGGATAAGCTGGATTGACACATTCGCCCTCGAGACGGCCAACTACTCACTTAGTGTCACATTTAATAAAGTGAAACCTTCCACTCTCCCGGTTTTAATTCACAAAGGGCCCTCGCTCTATTCCTCCGTTGCAGACTTTCAACTTTGAAGGCACTCCGTCATATCCGACAACGTCTTCCAGACAGAAAAAAGGAAAAGTTCCTAATAACTTTTCCTTTCTAAAGATCAGGTCGAAGATTTGGGTTTTGTTGGAGTCCTTGTAGTTTTGCTCTATTAAAAATTAATAAGCAGGTGAAAGAACCGAGCTAGGGCGAGGGTTGCGAGAGCGATGCGTTTGCCGGATGCGTCATTAAATACACTAGGGCTCATTCGATGTAAATAATTAAGGTGTGTTTGGAATTGGATGAATGAGTGTGGGTCGAGGGTGAACTTAACCTAACCCACCGTCGAGCGTTTGCTCAGCTTTTCCATCAATATCTCTTTCCATTCATGTTGTATTATAGACAACAATTTGCATTATTCATTGTTCCAATTCTGTCTGAAATGCAGTGTTTGTGAATGACATTCATTATCAACAAAACTACCTTTGTTCACAATTTTAATGGTATTTATTGTAATATTCAGGCACTTCCAATGTAACCATTTAATTTATTATTCACAATGACTTTAATTATCTTCACTCCTATTTTGAAAAATAGATTACTCAATCAATGATCATGAACAAAACAGACGTTATCTAGAATAGAACTAATATGAAATTATCCAATCGACTGCGCCAAATATAACCTTCGTTTATTATTTAAAAACGTTATTTATTGGAAGATTTACTTTTACGTTCACTAAATGTGTTATTGTTTCTTATTGTGTAGACTTATAATGAGCATTTTATTGCCAAATCGAACTTTGAAAGGCTCACCAAGTTTAGAAAACTCAGGGTGTTCACTTAACATGAGACCCAAAAGGTAGCGAAATTCCCCACCAACGATGAAGATTTTGTAAGATTTGCTAAAATGTTTCTGTTTTATAAATTTACTAGCGACCCTCAAAAGGAAGCATTTGCAACTATTTGGTGATCTCATCATGACAATCAAAAAAGATATCATTGTCCATCTCAATATGATGTTGTGACAGCAATCAACGCTGATCTTGCTGCGATTGTTAAGTCTTATAATGACCATTGTTTTCACTTGAATCCTTCCAAGTGTTTCTATATACTGTTCAGTAACAACGTAAGCTGTAACTTCTCTGACAATTTATCAATATCTTTGGACGATACTACCCTCCAATTAGTTGGGTCTCATGTTAAATGATCACCTTTCATTCACTGACCACATCAATGCTACTATGCATGATGTTTGCCTGGCTTTCGGGATCATTTACTGCTACCAATCATTTCTTATAATTAATACAAGGAAGTCCATGATCTTTTTTATCTGTCGCTAATGCGAGGTGGATTTTATTTGTTGATTCTCTCAACCTCTGATACTTCTATTTTCCAACCATTCAAATATTCCTTCGTCTGGTTGCCTTTTTTCGGGATATAAGTCAGCATACAATTGAGCAACCTGACCTGAATTTTCATTGTTCAAATGATATGCTTCCAGCAAGTTATATCATTCACCATTATTGTATGCCATCTTTACGGGAAGTAATAGTTTATTTGAATGTTCTACTATTGCTGTTTCAAATCATAGCCTTCTTATTTTCGTGAATTCAAATGTAGGTAATGGAATTATCAAAATTCTTCGTAAAACAAATTATTAGTAATATCAATATAGGGTTGAGCAAATGTTCGGACAGGGCTTAATAACTTTTGGATGGAAAGTCATATCGAAATCGGGTTTTCGACGTTGTCTTTTATATTTTTTTTCTATTGTGTAACAGTAATTTTAACCCGATAGCATAATAGTAATAATAATAATAATAATGATAAAAATTTCCTTTTTCAAATAGAACACACTGTATATTATTACATATTTGACTTCCTTGTAAAAATATAAATCAGGGAAGTGCATGGAAAAATATCAATGTTGCAAACATCAATTCATTTGTTTGTGTTTTGGCCATCTTGAATAGTAGAGGTTCAATTTTTTGTAAAGTACTGAGGCACAGTGTATTCTTTTATTCTGAGTAGATGAAATTGGGATTTTACCAAAATACCACCTTCTGAAATAACACTTTCCAGAAGCAAATTTCTTCATTATTTCAAATAGAACATATTAGAGAATCGATTCTATGTGTGGCATTCTTCCATCCAGTGTAGATTACTGCCTGACCACTATCAATAGTTATTACTGTTATGCTATCGGGTTAAAATTTCTGTTACACAATAGGAAAAAATTTACCAAAGACAATGTCGAAAACCTAATTTCGATATAACTTTCCATTCAAAAGTTATTGAGCCGTGTCCGAACATTTGCTCAACCCTGTATACTTATAATATATGGTTGAAAAGCTAAGAATATTCTCTTTTCAAATAGTTCATAGCCAACTACAACTATATATAAAAAACAAAGTCATATGCAATATCTCGAAAACGGTTTGTTTTAAATAAAATTTGATTACATATTAATAAACTACGGAAAAAAGTGCCTCAAGAATATTTTTTTCTATTTTTGAATAGCTTTGAAAATGACAAAACTGTGAGGAAAATAAAAAATGATCAGAATTTCGAAATCGCCCTGTAGAGACAAAACAGTTTCAGTTGGAACATTTCTGTTTGAACCATTTGACTAAACGTCAAAAATGAGCACCTGACACGTATGTTAGTTTTCACTATCTTCAATAATTAGCATAGTTTCCATTCAAAACCATCGAATTTGGGACACCTGTACGCTAAAAATAAAAAAAAAATAAATAAATAATGAACATATTCATGGACTAATTAAAAGACTGGAAGATAAAAGGAAGCAAACAGAAAAAACATACGCACTAGTACGAACACACAAATGACGATCAGTAGTTGCATGCATTTCGTGACACACACAATAAATAGAAATATAAGTTTTAATCATAATTTTTGAATGTTTTAACAAAAGTTCATACATGCATATGTAATTGTAATGAATCTTTATTGCATTATATTTCAATTTAGTTTGTAAGTTCCCTATTTTCATTTAAATTCATTGTACATTTTATATTATCGATAAAGGCATGAATAAATGTCAAAACGTCTGCTACTTGGTATCTTAATTAACGCAAATCCAAGAAAATTATATCAATTTGTGAAGAGGTTCAAGAACGAATTCCGATCGTTTTATTCAAAGTTATTGGCTAATAATGAAATCCCCATGTAAAATTCAAATTTCATATTTTTAAATGAATTTTTAAAACTCTAACGTGAAAATGTAGAATTTATGAGTTAAAGCAATGGCTGAACTGATAACCCATTGGAAAGTTTCAATGAATTACCATGCCCTCCTAATGGATGAAAGTGGGGAATCAGCTTCTGTATTTCGTCTTTAATGTTTAGACCACTTTGTTTTTTTTTTTAGGTTTACAAAGTAGGTATATACTTAAAGTGACTATTTTATTATCGGGTCAAAGCGGGAAGCCTACGGAATTTTCCATATTATAAAAATAATAAATGGTTTCACAACAAAAAGTAGTCCACATTAAAAGAGGTTCAGTGGTTTAGGAGTGAAACGTAACTGACAAAATTGCTTTTCAATTCATAATATGGTCAGGAGTTGTAAGTTGGGATTCAAATATATCTCTGAATAGATTTGTTTTGACATACGCGACAAAGAGGGACGTATGGTCACATGGTAAAAATTATTTAGGTTGACACAAAAAATTAAAGTTACCATAATTAATAACAACGGAATTGAAACCTTTCTAAGGTATTGGTTCAATCAATTCATTAATATAAAGTGACCACACGTCCAGATTTTGGCGAGACAGTCCCGCTTTTTGAAAGACTGTCCCGCGTCCCACCGATTTTTAAAATTGTCCCGCCTTTTAGAAAATATCTGCGTTTCTTATTTCATAGTGAATGGAGAGGAATAAACAATACCTAAATATAAATAAAACACCAATACAAATTTTGGTGCATTAACAACGAACATTTGAACCAAAATATTATTGTAGTAGATTTTAGTGAAATAATTTTTTTCTGCACATTAGAGAAAGAACTATATGTTGGCGTAGAACTAGTGAACCGCCCAAAAAAGTGGGGCTATACACTTTCATCACAAAAATCTCATTTTTCCCATTTGTCCCGCTTCTTCTCAATTAAAATGTACTCATTTTACAGTAGTACCATGTCTCTGCTTTGCACGAAATATTCAGACGAGCCTCGTAGAATGAGTGTTGAATAAACGGTTTGACAGTAGGAAAAACCGAGGGCGCGTAGCGCCCGAGTAAGCTTTGGCGAACGAAGCGAGCCAAAGCATAATCGCATTGGATTTTAGGCGACTTTATTCTCGATTTATTTAACTACCGATCTGGCTGAAAGTTGGTGTGTTTTCTTCCAAGAAAATATTCTTGAACATTCTATTTTTTTTCAATTGGTGATTCAAATAATATAACATATTGGGAACAGTATGTTAGCGTAGAAGTAGTAAAGCGCCCATCAGATACGCTCAATAATGACAAAAAAGTGGCGCTATACACGTTCATTTAAAAAATTTCATTTTTTCCCATTTGTCCCGCTTTTTCTCAATTAAAATGTGGTCACTTCAATTGATAGTAACTACGAAAGTAAAGCAGTCCAAACCAAGCAAATTTTGGCGAAAAATAAACCAATTCAAAGTTGTTCAAAGTTGTATCGATCGTAACACACCTCGCGATAGATGAAGGGGAATCAGATGAGGGCGCCGCGCGAATACCTGACGCCCCCTGACCGTCGCTTCGCAGTCAGGAGTCAATTTTCCAAATATTCGAGCCATGGGCTGGTAGAGTTTCCAATTATATGAAAAACGAGAGCGCTCCCATCTCACTTAAGACGATTTCGCTCATAAAAGGATGTGAAATTCCTACACCGATGTGCAACCTCAGGCTCGTGAAAAAAACTGTAATTAAAGTTTTGTCTCAAGTAGTAATTTCTTTAGGCGAGTAAAAGCGACCGTAATTAAAAATAACAAGGGTTGAGATTGGAAGCCCGGGACAGAGTTTAATTGAGTATGCTTCAAAACGCAATTTGCTACGCTTAGTTATGTTATCTCTTTGAAACGACTTTCCATTCACAATATTAACAACAAGGGAAAGAATTATTTTTCTTTTCAAAATTATTTCAAAGCGTTCTTTTCTCATTATGCTCTTTCCAATTTAATCCAATAAAAATGTATCCGGCATTCCCGGGATCAAGATTAAGGGATCTTGTCTTGATATGCGCATCAGTTCTAAATCAAATCTTCGGTTGATACGAAATCTGACTAGACTTGCTATTTTATTACGGGTAGGAATCCAAAATTTTAAGTGTGAATTTCGGAACACCGACGCGCTCTAACAGTGTAACGGATGACGCCAAGGCTGGGGAGGAACGGAATTGACACCGAAATGCCATCTACATATCTGATATCCCGAGGGACTCCCTGGAGCAACTACGGACGGCAAGCTTTCCTGCATTATTCCACCCTTCAGAGCCGTTACTAAGCTGCACTGCTACTGTGTATGTATGTTTATTGAACAAATTTTGTATTAGCTGCACAAACACATTTACTATTTTAGCTAGTTCACCAGAGTCTATACGAATAAAAAAAAGATAAAAGAAGTTTTGGAAGGAAATTCAGTGAACTCCGGAAATAATAGATAATAATAATGATTGGTTCATTAATCAAGCAGTACAGAGATTAGAAGAAAAATAAAATACTTAGGTATACTTATACATACTTGATTAGCGCCCGGTTTTACAGTGTCGGGATAAGATAAACGCCAGTAATGTTGAAAAATCGAATCTTCCGTGGATAGGTTGCTATATTGCTGCATCGGTCCCGATAAACTGCTTAACGGGATAAACATGACCTCAAATGCTCTTACCTTAGGCTACTCATACACGTTTCGATATACAGTACTGTTTGCAAGACAAGAGCGTAGATCTGAACGTATATGGGCGCTTCTCAGGTCTTGCGTGTGTGCATTTGGTCTGGTCTTGCTAACAAGACTGTTCGCAGCAGTATGCAAACAGTACTGTATAACCTAACGTGTATGGCTAGCCTTTCAAGCTTGACAGCCACACATGAAAGTGAGTACTCTCTTTGGAAAGCTACCTGTAGATTAAAGCGTCCTACAACCCATTTGCCTCTAATAAAAACTAGAGATGGTACTTGGGAAAGGGCAATAAACAGAAAGCAGAAGCGTTTGCGGAACACTTACAAGGCATCTTCACACCAATAATAAATAAAGATCAGGTTTCTCTGACCTCACATATATCTACCCAAAATTACCCAGGTACAGCTAGTAATACCAGGAGAAGTTCTCGAAGAAATAAAAACAAACACGAACGCTAAAAAAGCACCAGGGTACTTATGCTCTGATAACTGGCGAGATTTTGAAGCATTTACCGAGGAAGGGTATAGTTATGCTTACTTACCTCTTCAATGAGGCACTTCCATTAAAGCATGTACCCGATTCATGGAAAGTGGCCGAGGTAATAATGCTATTGAAACCAGGAAAACCACCCAATGAACTCGAATCTTACAGGCCGATTAGTCTTCTACCAATAATCTCAAAATTATTATTGATTGTAAGATCACAGAATTATAAATGTCATTGAAAATGCAGTAGGAGAAAAGCTTATCTGTTCCGCCATATTCCTGGATGTAGCTCAGGCTTTTGATAAAGTCTGGCATGAAGGATTAATTTACAAATTTAATCAATTCCTACCTGTACAACTTACAGAACTTTCAAAATCCTATATCTCCAACAGGTTATTTAGAGTCATGCAAAATGATGAATACTCTGAATTGAAGGAGATAAGAGCTGGTGCTCCACAAGGCAGTATATTGGGTCCACTACTTCATCTTCTATATACAAGTGATATACCTCAAGCAGCAAATGTGACTGCTGATGACGCAGTAATTTCAGCAGTGGGAAAAAGTATGGAAGCAGCAGCACAAAAACTACAAAGTGCAACAGACCGTATAGCTAACTGGACAAAGGTTTGGCGAATCAAACTCAATAATGAAAAGTCTACAAATATCAACTTCACATACAAAAAAGTAACGAACTCAATACCCTTAATGTTGAACGGTCAAAACGTGCCTTACGTTAACACAGCAAAATACTTCGGAATGACTCTCGATGCCAAACTTAAGTGGAAGGAACACGTAAAGAAGAAAAAGGAAGAACTCAACATCAAATATCGAAAGCTGTACTGGTTATTGGGTAGACAATCTCAATTGTCTATCCATAACAAACTTCTAATCTATAGTCAAATCCTGAAGCCGATGTGGTTATATGGTGCTCCTTTATGGGGGTGCACTAAACAGACTCATAATAGTGTATTCCAAAGCGTCCAAAATAAAGTGCTGCGGAACATTGTGAACGCTCCATGGTATGTACGCAATTGTGACCATCCACCGTGATCTTGACGTGGAATATGTGACATGTGCCATAAAATACTTTGTGAATAAATATGAAGACTTCTGAACCCCAGAAGTGCAGCCCTTCTACCAGAACATGAACAACTTCCTTAGAGACTAAAACGCACTAAACCACACGAACTTGTTGTGTAGTTGTAGAAATTTAGTTATAACGTGGTCTATTGTAAACCAATGGGTTTTCTATAGCTTTTAAATATGTCAATCACCATAGAAACTAGAGATAAATTAATAGTTAGTCTGTTTAGACTAGTTTTAATAGTAGTACGGGAGGTAGATGTAGATTTTTTGAAGGAATTTGATACCGAATAATTTTCATTTGTAGCAATTGATTAATGTTCA
>JAUIMX010001075.1:0-10256 GCA_033557805.1 Phaenonotum sp. SLE1380
CCCCCTGTTATTGCACGGAGTATTTATTTATATGAACATCTTGAGCATCTGCACAACTTCAGATGCGTTTTTTTTTGAATAGCTATTGTCCCTTGATTGTTTTTTCAAGGTGCAATATGGATTTACACATGTTTTCGCAATAAATAAAAATAAGTTGTTCTAGTACGTAAGTGTCTTTTATATTTTTATACAAACATCTTGAGCAACTGCATGTCTACAGATACATTTTCAAATGGCTATTGTGATTTTATTGTTTTTGGAAGGTGCAACATGAATCACACCTGCTTTTTTACGCTAAATATAAGGCAATTGTTCTATATTCAAGTAAATTTTGTCTTCCCTTGGTAATAAAAATCTGGAACATCTACATGATTACAGATTCATATCCAAATACTTATTGTGATTTGATTGTTTTTGAAAGATGCAGTATGAAATTACTCAAGTTTTTGCATTCTATTTGAAGCAGTTGTGGAAAGCCGCCGGTAACTCTTGTGTCGTACATTAATAAAAAAAAACCCAAAAAATTTTATTTTACTTCCGACACAACATGAAGATGACGAAACGGGAAATAGTGAAAAGCATAAAAGCATCATCAACTTGTACTACAACGAAACCAAAGGAGGAGTTGATACCATTGATCAGATGGTACTACGTTCATACTCAACAAAAATGGGAACAAGACGCTGGCCGCTATCAGTTTTTTATTCACTATTGGACATAGGAACATTGAACTGTTACTCATTATTTATAGGACTACACAACCCCGAATGGGATTGCACAAAGAGAAATAGGAAGATGTTGTTCTTGCGTCAATTGGGCGAAGATCTTGTGAGACCATGGATTTAAATAAGGGCCCAAACACCATGGGGTTTACAAAAATCTGCTTTATTATCAATGGAATATGTACTATATTGGGAGGGAAATTGTCAACCAAAATCAACCACCTCCAGGAGAGACTTCAATGAAGCGGAGGTGTTATATTTGTCTTGGAAATACCAGGACTAAGAAGGAGAAGGACAATTTGACAAAAACAAATTCAAAATGTTGCAAGTGTGATCAGAATATATGCAAACGACACTCAGAATGCTAAATTGTGTGTGAAAATTGTAATCTTTCCGATTGTGAATGAAAAAAAATTTAAAAAATTTTCTGTCTTCGTTTTATTGCATTTACAACTCATAAAAATATTAAATAAATAAAAAATAATAAAAAAAATATTCTCGAAACTTTGAAAATGAACAAAAAATAATAAAAAAATATTCTCAAAACTTTGAAACTAGCTCCATATGTCATTATATCTTCAGCAAAATTTGCCCCTCCCCTTGGCAATGCATGGGAAAGATTCTACCTTGGTAATCCTATTAGGGTTAGTATTTCATTTATTTTAGTTAATAACATTCTGATGATGCCCTAAAATGGCAAAACTATTTAAACGAGCCTCATAAAATGAGTCTTGAATAAACGGTTTGACAGTAGGAAAAAGCGAGGGCGCGCAGCGCCCGAGTAAGCTTTAGCGAGCGAAGCGAACCAAAGCATAACCGCATTGGATTTTAGGCGACTTGATTCCAGATTTATTTACCAACCGATCTGGCTGAAAATAAGGAAATAGGAATTGCAAAGTTAACTGATAAGCTGTCATAATATTTCACAATGAAATATAGAATATAAGCCAATATATTTGTTTAAAAATGACGGAGGGAGGGAGGACAACAATTTTGGTGTATGTATATGAAAAATTTCGAGAAATACGGTTAAATTCTTATAATTTCCAAAAAAATGATACAAAACACTAGAAATATACAATATAAACATTTCCCATTTCGTTTCGTGGCAATTATCGAGTCCGATCCAAAACAAAACGGTTTCGCGGGGGATAATTCAAATGTTAATGAGGAGCAGAGTCGGAAAAGGAGAAAATTCCGGGTCCCATGAATAACGAATGAGCGGGTAAATACGCACAGTAAAAAGAACAATAATTGCGAGTATTTTTTATAGGTGAGAAGGGTAAAGGCGAAGGGTGTCGACAAGTAAATAGAAGAAGCAATAACACGGTGATCTGTGGTCGGGGTGTCAAAGCTCGCAGTAGTGGGGAGACGTCTGACGTCACGCTTGACGTGCGCTCTTGTCGCATGCAGACTGAGCGTCAGTCATGCTCTCGCTTTTGTCGTGAACGTTTGTGCTGAATACGAACCGAGTGCCCCCTAGTAGATCGAATAATATTTAGTGTTGTAGTTCGTTCCCGTACGGAATTTGGGATTTTTATTTATGAGGATTAATTAGTGTAGTGATTTAAGAAATTGTTAAAATGCTTACTTCAAGCAATCAGTATTTGCGACCGGAGTATTTAACACCTCTGCCAACAACTGTAAGAATCTTAACTTTGCAAAAAAATTTTTTTGTGCCCAGATTTTTTTTTTGTTTTGATTTTTTTTTATTCTAATTGTTACAGTTGGATGCCAAAAAGAGCCCGTTGGCCTTATTAGCGCAAACATGCAGCCAAATTGGCGCGGATGCTCCAAATAGCAAACTCCTCCAATCGACTGAGAAAACCAAAAAGGATTCTTCCAAGGATAAGACTTCTTCCAGTAACGATTCTTCTCACAAATCTACGTTTAAGCCGTACGATACGACTCCTTCGACAAGGGAAAAATCGAAAACTCCTGAAGAGCGCGCGAATAGTTCTAATCGTGTAAGGACTCCTGTTTCCGTTTCTGCTAAAAGTTCGTCTTCGAGTGGGAATACCGCGAGGTGTGCTAGTAATCAAAGTGCTGCTTCTCCGAGGGGATCTCCTGCAGTGTCTGAACGGAAAACTCCAGCGGAATCGTCTGCTGCTGGTGAGGAAACTGCGACTCCTTCGAAAAATAGTGATCGTTCTGCCAGTCCGGCTACACCGTCTTCTTCTAGTGCGAAATCTGGATTTTCTACGAGCATCCTAACATCGCAAACCGATCCTGCGATTAAGGATATGCCGCTAGGAACATTTAAACCAGGTGCTGTCCCAGTTTCTTCAGCGTTTTTAGGAGCTTATCATCCTCCTCTCCCTATGGATTTGATGACGAGCAGTTTGATGTCGCATCACGCCGCTTTGAAGTCAGGAGGTTTGAGTCCTTATTTAAGTTATGCTAGGATGAAAGGGCCTGTTGGAAGTGACGGAATGGTTCCTGCATGCCGCGACCCTTACTGCACAGGGTGCAGTTTGAGTTCGCATCTGCTAGCACCTGGTGCTGCGCCAAAAACCCCAACCTCCTGTCCAGCGGGTTGCACCCAGTGCGATCATGCCACTGCTAAAACTTCAGCATCTTACTTAAGCCATAGCCCAGTCGCAGCAGCGTACGCACACGCTCAATTAGCAGCATTAGCTGCGGCTTCCCATCTCCCATACGTCTGCAATTGGATCGCAGGTGACGCAACTTATTGCGGAAAACGTTTCTCTAGTTCCGAAGAACTTTTGCAACACCTAAGGACTCATACAAGTGTTAATTCAGTGACGGATGCTAGTTCAGCCCTCTCGATGTTAAGTGCACCAGGACTACCTCCCACCCACCCCTTACTCCACCGCACCTACCCAACACCACCTCTAAGCCCCTTAGCAACCGCCAGGTATCACCCTTACAGCAAACCTTCCCTCCTACCGCCATCACTAGCATCAAGTCCTTTATCAACATTCCCTCTAGGACACCCAGGACTCCCCCCATACCTCTCCCATTATTCCCTTTACGGCCCCCGCCTAGGCGCGTCCCCAGGAATGCACCCATAACTCCCATAAACCCCCAAAACCAAAAATCGAAAAGCTGTGTTATTTAAAAATCGACTACATTATACTAGTCTCGCAAATAATTACCTTAACCATTTAATTGACTCAGCAGTGTACATTAATAAAGCTCGATTCACACTAGCGTTCACCCCCTGAATCAACGCCAGTGTGAACTAGCCCTTGAATCTGTAAACGTGACTGTGTGATATTAATTTATAAAACATTGTACAGTTTTTAGGAGAGTGCTGTTATTTAAGTTTTTGTACATACTTATATCCACAAGAAAGGTCGCAAGAGGGCCACCTAAAGTTTATATTAAAAAATCGCGTAACCCTTGTTATTATATTATTGTACAGATCTCAATTTTTATTGTAAGAGTATAGTTTTTTTTTGTATTTATTTATTTAGTCTCGAATTCGTGCGTAATGCTCAAGCGGGAGTCCAAAAAAAAAATTCGTCTTTTGAATGTTTCGTCGTTGAATCTGTTTTTAATTCCTATTATCATATCATAAATGTGTAATTGAGTAAAAGTGAATCTATTTTTTATTGTTAAAAAAATTAATAAAAAATGTTCGTTAATATTTTTCATTTGATATAATTTTTTTATTTGTACCTACAACTTATTTTTAGTAGACTTTAGAAGGAAAAAGTTCAAGTTACTTAACAATTTAAATTATTTTTTTACTGTTGAAATGTAAAATACAAAAATTAACATGAAAACAACAGGAACAAGTGTGTATACAAGATATAGATTGAAATCAACAAGGTAATTATGAATAAAATCACTACTATGTAAAGTAACTAGTATGTAAATTTATAAAATAAATAGTGAAATTAAACGTTAGAACGTTGAAGATAGTGTTGAGAAAGTTTTAAATTCGTAAGTCAAATAATTTTTGTTACTGCAATTTTGTCACTTATTTTTTTGAATAGGTCAAAAAATTAATAAATTTTCAGAAAACTATTTATAGTGGTGTTGCTCTTCCGAAGCTGTCATGTTGATATTATATTTTCTGTCAAACTATTAACGCTATTAATTATTTCAAAACTTGATATACTTAGCTACTATTTCGTTTCAAAAAAATGTTTTAATTGGAGAAATTCTACTTGATTTACGTCACACAGATGTTGAATGGCGAGTATCATCAATTAAAGCTGAATACAGTGTTTCAGATGTTTTGTTCATAACTTCGGGAGTCAATAGAAAAATGTAAATTAATGGCAGGTTTTTAATGAATATGTCCAAATGGTAAGTTTTCGAGATACAGAGTGTTAGAAATCCGTATTTTTAAAAGTTTTTCTGTTACATTTTTGCTGGTTCTAGAGAAAATTTTGAAACGTACGTGCAAAAATTTGTAGTGTGATAATTTGCAAAATAAATTCTTAGTTGGTAGCGCATAAATGGCAGTAAGATGATTTCAATCTCCCCCATTACTTCGACGCCACTGGAAAAAAATGAAATTTCATTATTTATAACTTTTTTATTGTTCAATTTATAAAGTATTCAATCTTTCGTAGATTTTTTGTAAGATGCATGGTTTTTAAATTATAAGACTTCTAGATGAAACTGCAAAAATTTAGATTAAAAAATTAGTTATTTAAGAAATATATCAAATGTACTGGAATGAATTCTTTTTTGTTACCTTTTGCAAATCATTACACAACATGATATTATTGCATCTACGAAATTTCAAACTTTTCTCTCGAATCGTTTCGAAAATTTAACAGAAAATCTTAAAAAATACAGATTTTCAACACCCTGTATCTCGAGAACTTCATTTGGGCGTATATGTTTTTTCTATTGACTCCCGAAGTTATGAACGAAACATCCTAAAGTCCTCATGTAATAATAATAATATTCCCAGTTTCAGTATTTTTTATTATTATATCATTAAAAAATACATTCTAATTTTTCTAATCCCCATTTTGATGTGAAATATTATGAAGTTGCTTCAACTAAAGTGACAGTTTGCTTAAGACCGTCAAACAATATCAATGAACTACATAGGTCACTTCAGTTGAAATAACTTCATTTTCTTAATGGACGTAGCCGTCCAAATAAATGGATAGCTCTTACAAAAATTCATTAGCTTTAATTATTTTTGTTATGTAATTGGGAATGAAAACAGCCTAATTCAGAATATACAAATTTTCAAATTGAGTTTGTAGAAATTTTCTACGAATATCTAATATTACATTTAGGGCCAAGAGATTCACCTCCTAATAAACTTATTTGGCTGATAAATTGCTATGACAACACATAAGAGCTGTGAAGGTTGTCATGGCAATTTATTAGCCAAATAAGTTTATTAGGAGGTGAATCTCTAAGTTTCATTTCTTTGTTCAGTTTCAGTTATTATTTGTTGACAATAACGGTACATAATGGTATCGCCATCTATGCATTAAAAAAATTAATCAAAAACTTGAAAATAATAAAATTCCTGCGATCAGGAATTAATAAATTAATTTGTAGGCCAATTTCCATATTGTTTTTTTTTCACTATTTTTTTTTGTCCAGGCTTTTTAATGCAGTTGTTTTAATGCAGAATACTTTACACTCCTTCAAGTGAAAAAGAGAAATTTTTGTATATTCAGTGCTCCCCAAAAAGTTCGCATCAAATTGGAAACTTATCCACTATTTTAAGTCAAAACATTTGCACATTTGAAGTTTTATCCTTACTTTAAATAGAATATTTAAAAAAATTTAATTTTCCTTACGTTTTCTTGATTAATTCATTCAGATGAAAAAGTGACATCAAATATTTTATTATAGGATCATCAGAAACGTATCCGAGAATCAAATATCAAAAAATTTCCTTTACAAAGAATGCTTAGTTTAGAAATAATATTCATTATAAAAAAGCTAAGGTACCTTGATTTTTTCTCCAGAAGTGATTTTTGAAGAAAATGTAAGGAAAACAAAATTTTTTTAAATATTCCATTTAAAGTGAGAACAAAACTTGAAATGTGCAAATGTTTTGACTTGAAATAGTGGAAATAAGTGTAAAGAATCTAAATCACGCAAAAATAATTACATTATGAGAAACAAATTTGAATATTTGTGTAAAATCTGGAAAAACTTTTTTTTCATTTTTTTTCGGAGTTTTATATCTGAATATAACTTTTAATTCTCAACAACTTATATCAATAAATTTTTTCGATTGCTTCAAAAACAAAGGTACGTTACTCTTATGAGCATTTTGAAATTTTCAATTTTCCCGTCAAACTAGCAACTGCTTTAAAGGTTGCTATGGCTCCTTTTTTGTTTCACGTGAAGTCAATAATAAAAAAGTTTCCCGCTAAATTAGAACTTTTTGGGAAGCACTACATTTGTACAGAATCATAACTACACTATTCGATAACATATTCTATTGATGTTTGATGAATATTTTATAGTTTAGTGTATTTTTGTAGTTTTCATAATAATAATTTAGATTTTTCATAAATATATTTGAACCGTGTTGTGATATCTTACTATATTTATATTTACAAATAAATAAACTGTATAATTAAATACTCAGTGAGAGCTTCCTTGAAAATCAAGATTGCTAAATTATTAGTACACATTGGTGTTTTTCAATTGTTAGTACACATTGGTGTTTTTCATGTTATTTACGTAAATATTTGCTATTTATCATTTTGTCAACTATTTTATAATATGCAAAATTTTATCTCTTCTACTCAAAAAAGTCAAGTAATAATCTAATAAAGAATTTTCTAATTAAAAACTCTCTCAACCTAAACAAAAAAAAATAATAAGTTGATCCATATACATTAAGAAATTGCCTTTCTAGATAGAAATTTTTCATTATAGTTGAAAAATATAGAGTGAGCGCCCAAAGTATTGAATAAAAATAATTTCTCTCCAATTTTTGAGCCATATTCAAAATCCTCGAACAGGTCGATTTTTATTTTTAATTTTACAGTTTTTTTTCAAAAAGTTTGATTTTTTTGTTTCATCCCCCCACCCCCTACAAACTACCCCTAATTATTTTTAAATAGGAAGGGTAGGTTTGTTGTAAATTATTTGATAGGTATTCAAAGTACCTATTCAAAAATTTCCGGATGAAGGTTTTTGAGATATTAGATTTTTAATTTTACCATGATATCAGTGTTGAAAATGTGGAATAAACTCAATGACATGTTCATTTTTCATTTTTACCAAAAAATCTCGAACAGGTCGATTTTTAATTTTAATTCTACCTAATTTTTTTGACAAAATTATTATTTTTTTGTATCGATCACTCGTCCCCTATAAACTACCCCTAAATTTTTTAATGGGAAGGGTAGGTTTGTCGTATATCATATGAAAGACAATCAAAATACCAATTCAATGATGTATTTATTTTTGTATTTCGATAATTACTTTTGGAGATATTGATTTTTCAAAATATAAATAATTGCATTTCCCTATTTTGAAAATGGAAAAAATCGATATCTCAAAAACTAATCATCAAAATACAAAAATAAATGCATCATTGAATTGGTATTTTGATTGTCTTTCATATGATATACGACAAAGCTACCCTTCCCATTAAAAAAAATTAGGGGTAGGTTATAAGGGGTGAGTGATTTCCCGAAAAAATTATGTAGAATTAAAATTAAAAATCGACCTGTTCGATAAATATTTCATACTTTAGGCGCTCACTGTATATGATTTTGGCGATACAAGTTATAATTAGAATGACGTTTTATCACAGGTACATGAAATATTCAAGGAATTGAAATATTTTGAAATACAGTGGTATACCTCGGTATACTACCGCTTTAAAATATGTCCAATTCGGAATACGACCTGTTTAGATCAAAGAAATTCTGCTCGGTCGTATACCGAACAAATGTCACACATTTATTCGGTATACGGCCTAATTTACGTTTATTTAATTCAATGATAGTTGGCACCTATCAACAAGTGTATGGGATCTTCTACACTATTTATTAATTTGTATTGGCTTAATTAAGTATGAAACTTATGTAATTTCTGGTGGTGAGAGCCGATGGTTAGCACAAGTACTGCTTTGTGGGGGTGTACTAGATCAGTTCAGACAAAATCAGAAGAAGAGACGTTCGTTCTGCCACGATCTGTGAACTAGGGCTAGTCGTTCGCGAACGAGCGACTCAAAATGAACTAATCAATCAATTGAACTCATTGAACGACTGATCTAGTGACTTGATTAGGCAACCTAGCATTCAGTTCGGAAGTGACGGAGATCAAGTGAACACGAATGAAATAAGAGTTTTCCCGAGATCGAGAGCTACCTGAATTAGGGACCAACGATAAGGATCAATCTCTGCGGTACCGTCTCTCGATCAGTTGTATTTATAGTAGTCGTATCAAAGTTGAATTTGTTTACTTGGTAGATTCATAGAGGCAGATGTGAGATGCCAACACTTGCTTTTTACTGCTCCATTCAAATGCACTCGAACTAAGATAACAAAGTATGTTATCTTGACGGGGGTTGTGAGGAAAATCTTTACAAAAAAGACGAAAATTGTGAAGGCAAGGTCGGTACGCTACAGGCAAAAGAAAAAATTCCAATAAATGGGGTTCTAGAATTAACAGATCTGGGCAATAGACTCTGGAATTCCCAACATCTACAATAAACCCTAGCGAAATAATAAGAAAGTACGTAGCTGGCTAAAGTTTGAAACTCCCCCATCTGGCCAGTATAACTCGGTGTTTATTCTTCCAAGATATGCTATTATTCAAACAGGCCTCGTAGAAGAAGC
This sequence comes from Phaenonotum sp. SLE1380, assembly GCA_033557805.1. NCBI lineage: Eukaryota > Metazoa > Arthropoda > Insecta > Coleoptera > Hydrophilidae > Phaenonotum > Phaenonotum sp. SLE1380. Next base: position 9,485 of record JAUIMX010001075.1, read on the forward strand.
TTGGAATAAACGGTATGACCGTAGGAAAAAGCGAGGGCGCGCGGCGCCCGAGTAAGCTTTGGCGAGCGAAGCGAGCCAAAGCATAACCGCATTGGATTTAGGCGACTTGCTTCTAGAATTATTTACCGTCCGATCTGACTAAACTGGTGTGTGTTTTTCAAGAGATGCTACTAACTAAATTCAATAATTACAATACAAATAATGTTGCAAATTTGGAACTAGTGAACTAGTTCACTTACGTGAATGATAACTGAAAGATAAATTGAACTAGACTGCCCACCTCTACTGTGAACCTTCATCCAATTAGTTCTGATTTTATTTTTTGAGTAAAGTTTAATTAATATCATGAATCTCAAAAAAAAGTGAAAACTAACAGATAACTTCAAAAATGATATAATATAAACAGTGTTTAATTTATATTACAACTCCATTGATACCATATAAGAGGGTTCTCCGTTCCTCGGAACTGGGTTATTCGTAATTACATTATACTTCTTACGAGAAGCTTTGGTTTTTTATTCGACGAATTTGGTATACGACCAAATCACAGGAACTAATTAAGGTCGTATACCGAGGTACCACTTGATTAAAAATATTGTATGAATAATAAATATTGAAGAAGTAATCCAGGAATAATAAAAAGACAACAATCAACATAATACTACCGCTTAGGGAGCATCCATGAATTACGTAATGGTATTTTCATGATTTTTTGGGGGGGGGGGGGGGGGGGGGGGGGGGGGGGGGGGGGGGGGGGGGGGGGGGGGGGGGG